>JAMPIV010003766.1:0-299195 GCA_024509875.1 Oreohelix idahoensis
TTTAAAGCAGTGTCATTGACCAGGGACTGGCGGCTCCTGAGCCGACCCAGCTCTAATGTGTATCCTCCGAAGACGGCGAGTATCTGCCTGAATGGCTAGTGGACACCTGTCAGTGTACAGGGAAAAAGGGATACTCACGTAAAAATCAGTCTCAGGTTAGAGATACTAACCAGAGATTCTCGCCTTGAGTAATAGCGGACGTACGTTAAAAAAAAATGATAAAATAAAAAAGAGGGAGCAGTTAAGTAGAGATTGTCTAACATGCCAGACGTCTTTCTCGCTAATGAAGTTTTAATCCACCTAGATGTAATTTTTGAACTACAAAAATACTTATGTGTTAAAGTATAACTCTAGTCATGTGTGTGAAATGTTATACATTTATAAACTTATTATTTTATCATTTGCTCCTTTTAGTGACACTTACCGAGTTTTTATGTGCTTCTTTTTTTTTCGTTACATATGGGTATTGTTTAAAAAAAAAAATACTCAGTTTTTGATGGCCATCGAAAGATGATTAACCATGATTCTTATATTGTTTTGGTCTTGCTTGAAGTTGACCATGAATGATAATGCTGATAAGGAAATGGTTGAGCAAGTGGGGCACATCACCTTAAAATATCAGGTTTTATGTTGGCTTGTCTGGTTGTGGGAGCATTGTAAAAAACATTGATTGAGGTTTACAATGTCTTGATATTTAGGTACTTTAAAACAGTTCTCCGCAACCTTTTTTTTTTAAACATCAAATCACACTCAAGTGCAATTCAGAATTCCATAACAAACTATAATATTTAAGAAGATGGGTATTATAAATATTTAAAAATTTGCTACAATCATATTATAACGAATGCTCCCTAATATTTTGAGATGGGCTGGTGGATGATGATAACTCGACTCATTATTTGTAAAATTCATACATGCCAACCCCTTGAGATGAAAAACCTGTACAAAAGTTTAAAAAAAAACCATACAGAGACATAAAAAAAAACCATACAAAGAAAGAAAAAACCATACAATGACCTTTTTGTTCTTTGAGAAAACAAAAGAGCATGTTTTTGCCCATGCTTTCCCACAAATTCTTGTTTACTGCTTCTTCCTTGTTTAAATTGATTACATTTGATCACATTAGTTACATATCATATGATAGGAAACTCAACTCAGTACAGAGAGTTATTAAAGGAGGCAGTCTGATCATCAGAAAAGACAAAAGAAAACATGAAATAAGGAAGTTCTTGTAGAAAAAGAAGTCTGTTATTCTGTTAATCACTACATACGGCATAGACAAAGTTCTTTAGATTTTCAAGAGGAGAGAAAAATTCTAGAATGTGGTAACAGCTGGTACATTCAGCTCAAAGAGAAGGAGAGAAAGACAGAGAGAGAAGTACCTGACACAATGAGCAAATGGCATGGGGAAAGATTAAAGACACAAAGGATTTAAGACACGAGAGACTGGGAAAAGCAGAGACATGATCACCAATGACACTCAGCATGGCATTCAGTGAATGAATTTGAAAATGGTGGCCCTTTCTAAGAAATCACCAAAATACATATAATTAAACTAGATTTTCTAAAAACTTGACATTCCATGGTCCTTCATCCACCAGCTCCAAAATACATAACTTTGAACTAGATTTTCTCAGAATTTGACATTCCATAAGACATTCCGTAAGACATTACCAAAATACAAAACTTTGAACCAGATTTTCTCAGAACTAGACGTTCAATAGTCCTTTATAAGACACCACAAAAATACACAAATTTGAACTAGATTTTTTAAAAACTTGACATTCCATAGTCCTTTAGAAGACATCACCAGAATACACAACTTTGAACTAGATTTTCTAAGAACTAGACATTCCATAGTTCTTTAGAAGACATCACCAGAATACACAACTTTGAACTAGATTTTCTCAGAACTAAACATTCCATAGTCCTTTAGAAGACATCACCAGAATACACAACTTTGAACTAGATTTTCTCAGAACTAGACATTCCATAGTCCTTTAGAAGACATCACCAGAATACACAACTTTGAAATAGATTTTCTCAGAACTAGACATTCCATAGTCCTTTAGAAGACATCACCAGAATACACAACTTTGAACTAGATTTTCTCAGAACTAGACATTCCATAGTCCTTTAGAAGACATCACCAGAATACACAACTTTGAACTAGATTTTCTCAGAACCAGACATTCCATAGTCCTTTAGAAGACATCACCAGAATACACAACTTTGAACTAGATTTTCTCAGAACTAGACATTCCATAGTCCTTTAGAAAGACACACCAGAATACACAACTTTGAACTAGAGTTTCTCAGAACTAGACATTCCATAGTCCTTTAGAAGACATCACCAGAATACACAGCTTTGAACTAGATTTTCTCAGAACTAGACATTCCATAGTCCTTTAGAAGACATCACCAGAATACACAACTTTGAACTAAATTTTGTCAGAACTAGACATTCCATAGTCCTTTAGAAGACATCACCAGAATACACAACTTTGAACTAGATTTTCTCAGAACTAGACGTTCAATAGTCCTTTATAAGACACCACAAAAATACACAAATTTGAACTAGATTTTTTAAAAACTTGACATTCCAAAGTCCTTTAGAAGACATCACCAGAATACACAACTTTGAACTAGATTTTCTAAGAACTAGACATTCCATAGTTCTTTAGAAGACATCACCAGAATACACAACTTTGAACTAGATTTTCTCAGAACTAAACATTCCATAATCCTTTAGAAGACATCACCAGAATACACAACTTTGAACTAGATTTTCTCAGAACTAGACATTCCATAGTCCTTTAGAAGACATCACCAGAATACACAACTTTGAAATAGATTTTCTCAGAACTAGACATTCCATAGTCCTTTAGAAGACATCACCAGAATACACAACTTTGAACTAGATTTTCTCAGAACTAGACATTCCATAGTCCTTTAGAAGACATCACCAGAATACACAACTTTGAACTAGAGTTTCTCAGAACTAGACATTCCATAGTCCTTTAGAAGACATCACCAGAATACACAGTTTTGAACTAGATTTTCTCAGAACTAGACATTCCATAGTCCTTTAGAAGACATCACCAGAATACACAACTTTGAACTAAATTTTGTCAGAACTAGACATTCCATAGTCCTTTAGAAGACATCACCAGAATACACAACTTTGAACTAGATTTTCTCAGAACTAGACATTCCATAGTCCTTTAGAAGACATCACCAGAATACACAACTTTGAACTAGAGTTTCTCATAACTAGACATTCCATAGTCCTTTAGAAGACATCACCAGAATACACAGCTTTGAACTAGATTTTCTCAGAACTAGACATTCCATAGTCCTTTAGAAGACATCACCAGAATACACAACTTTGAACTAGAGTTTCTCAGAACTAGACATTCCATAGTCCTTTAGAAGACATCACCAGAATACACAGCTTTGAACTAGATTTTCTCAGAACTAGACATTCCATAGTCCTTTAGAAGACATCACCAGAATACACAACTTTGAACTAGATTTTGTCAGAACTAGACATTCCATAGTCCTTTAGAAGACATCACCAGAATACACAACTTTGAACTAGATTTTCTCAGAACTAGTCATTCCATAGTCCTTTAGAAGACATCACCAGAATACACAACTTTGAACTAGAGTTTCTCAGAACTAGACATTCCATAGTCCTTTAGAAGACATCACCAGAATACACAGCTTTGAACTAGATTTTCTCAGAACTAGACATTCCATAGTCCTTTAGAAGCCATCACCAGAATACACAACTTTGAACTAGATTTTCTCAGACCTAGACATTCCATAGTCCTTTAGAAGACATCACCAAAATACACAACTTTGAATTAGATTTTCTAAAGACTTAACATTCCTTTACCAAAATACATATCTTTAAACTACGGTAGGTTTTCTGAAAACTTGACATTCCTTGGTCCTTTATAAGAAGACATCACCAAAATACACAACTTTGAACTAGATTTTCTCAGAACTTGACACTTCAGACACACTAACTACAAGCATGTATAAAATGTCACCAAGTTATCTATTTTGTTATTTTTGTGTTTGACCAGTTGACAAGTCCTAGGACAACCATATTTTGTGATACCTTTATCTCAGTATCATAGCTTACAACACATGACTGAGGGATGTGCCACAAGTCAGTGTTTTTGATGTTTAATTGAGCAAATAATTGTTTTAGATGTTTATACAATAAATGATTCTTTTAGATTGAATAAATGAGTATTTTTAGATATATATTATTATTGAATATTTTAGATGTACAAATGACAGTTTTGGATGAGTAGGTAAAGGATCCCATTACACGCCCATTGAGGCATATTGGGAATATGGTGTTAGGCTCATATTTTCTTGGCCATCGGCACACTAGGGGTGACGTGGTCAACATCACGCCGGCCGCCTTAACCTTCCCAGAGTTGCTCTGGTACCCAGTTGGGGCTGGGTCAACCCAGGAGCCGTTTGCGGCCTAAAAAAAACCCACCTCATTTGGTGATCGAACCATAGACCACTGATCTAGGAAGCCAGTGCCTTTGGATGAGTATCTAAACTAATGACTTTTAGATGAATAGTTGAAAAATTGCTGTTGTAGATTGAACGAAAATGAGTTTTAAGTGTAGAACACTCTGCAGTTTTAGATGCTGAAAATACCGTATGTAAGTCTATGATGTGCAATATAAAACTAGATAGGATATGGAAAGTGCTTTCAATACCTAACAGTGATTGCCCTTGCACATTTTAATTTTTCCTCCCTCATGTAATTGTATTGCATAATCCATTTTTTTGTTTTTTTATTCAGTCCAAGATTCTGTTTGTAAAATTATATTCAGTTTAATGCCCCCATTTATCTGCCTGAGATCTCTTGTTTATTGTGATAGTTATTTTGTTTTGTGATATTTATGTATTGAACACACTATTTTACGTTTTTAAATAAAAATTTGGAATCAAAACTTTCAAATAACCTGGCAAATTCTGAGTTTTTCCCCAACCTATTCCTACAATTTTTGTGTTAGCTAAAGTCACATTGACCTTGTACAGTTCCCTGAGATCTCTTATCAGACAAATAAAGAATAGAAGTACTGCTCCATCAGGCATGTCGTAGAAGGTAACCAATATGAGGTTCATGAGGCTGGCAACCTCATGTAAAACAACGTGTTACAGAAATGACTGCTACAAGAGGGAGCCGCGCTGGTGTAATGGTTACCACACTGTGCTGGTGATCAGGTGATCCAGGTTCAAGCCTGGGCGAGGACATTTGAAAGAGTGTCGTAGACCAAGACTTGGATCGAGCCCTGGCGAAGACATTTGAAAGAGTGTCGTCGACCAGGGACTGGAATAACCTGAACGGCTCCTGAGCTGACCCAGCTCTAATGGGTACCTCCGAAGATGGCGAGTATCTGCTTGAAAGGCGAGAGGACACCTGTCAGCATACAGGGAAAATAGGATACTCACGTAAAATCAGTCTCAGGTTAGATATACTAACTGGATATTTCGCCTCGAGTAATAACGGGCGTACGTTAAAATTAAAAAAAACTGCTGCAAGGACATGTGAAAGCATTATACAGGCTTCATGCAAAGGGACAAGCTGCAGTGGTGGCTGTATGCTCCATGGGGATGTTACGGTATATGTTATTAACGCCGTCTGCTAAAGGTTAGCAGACGTGCAATTGTAAAGGTTAAGACATTTAATATATTGCGATAGATGTTTCAATTATTGAACGCTCCATACACGATCGATTATGACGTGTCTAGCGTTGTTTGGGTCACAGTCGGTAACTAGGAGACGCTACCCTTTGTTACTTGACCGCCAAGCTGAATAGCTGCGTTTTCTAACCTTCCAATTCAATGGCATGATATATTCAGAACATCACAGCTATATGCACGCGCAGATAGACATGGCTACCTGCCGACAGTGAGACTGCGAGTCTGAATATTTCATACGAATTGGACGATTATTCTCCTCCTTCTGAGGATTCTAGTTAAACACTAACCTCCGTAAGTTTCCTCTCATATAGAGTTCTAGGACTGACCCTGGTCCATCATAAATGCACATATAAATGGCTATATCATGCCATTGAATTGGAAGGTTAGAAAACGCAGCTATTCAGCTTGGCGGTCAAGTAACAAAGGGTAGCGTCTCCTAGTTACCGACTGTGACCCAAACAACGCTAGACACGTCATAATCGATCGTGTATGGAGCGTTCAATAATTGAAACATCTATCGCAATATATTAAATGTCTTAACCTTTACAATTGCACGTCTGCTAACCTTTAGCAGACGGCGTTAATAACATATACCGTAACAGGGGAACAAACAAGAAAATGATAATGATCAGCCATATTCTAAAACTTATTGAGTTGGAGTCATGAGAGCCAGTTTTTGTCCTGGGCATTCTAACGTGACCTGGCATGCATCCAAATGATCTTCACATCCAGTTTCATGCTAGAAAGGGGGACACGGCCTGTTTCCAAGATGTACCACATGGCTAAATTTCTAACTCTGAAATTCATGCGAGAGAATTCCTTTGCATATACCGGTACAAGGGGATTGACATAAGTCTTGGGCCTGACCATGAAGGACATGTCACAGAGAGCTGAAATTTTATATAATGTTTATTCCTTTCCAATATAGCCACCGTCTGAATTGCCACACTTCTGCCATCTCTGCTTGATTTTGAAAAGACCTTGGGAGTAGAACACCCTATTTTTCAAACTAATTCAGTCATCACATGCCAGTATTACCTCTTCATCGCTGTCAAAATGATTTCCTTTTAGCTGTTTTTTAAGATTTGGGAATAGAAAAAAGTCTGATGGGGCCAAATCTGGAGAATATGGTGGGTGTGGAAGAATTTCAATATTCAAATCGTTGGCTGCTAGCTGCACAAGCCGTGCTTTGTGAGAGGGCGCGTTGTCTTGAAGCAAAGGAAGATTTTTAGTGCGCGTTATCCCTCGTTTCCTGGTCACAACCTTTCTTAGTTTTGTGAGAAGATATGCATAGTACTGTCCATTAACTGTGTTGCCACGAGGCAGATAATCTTTCAAAAGGACACCTTTGCCGTCCCAAAAAACAGTCAGCATCACTTTTCCTGCAGATTTCTGCGCCCTCGGCTTGACAGGTGTTGGGGAGCCCAGGGTTTTCCATTGCATGCTGGCAATTTTGGATTTGGGGTCATAATGGTGTACCCAAGTCTCATATACTGTCACCATGGTCTCTAAAAAAGTTTTTGACTGACACTTTTTGAGCAACTGTTGACAGAAATTTACCCTCGTTTGCTTCTGTTCACGTGTCAGCAGTCATGGAACCCACCGTGCACACACTTTTCTCATGTTCAGTCTGTTGTGTAAAATTCTATAAACTGTTCTTTCATTTAGTTTTACTCTACTAGCTATTTCCACAATTGTCATTTTTCGATCCTGGTCAATGATTTTCTTCACTCTTGTTGCATTTTCATCGTTGCACTCTGAGGCTGGTCTACCAGATCTTGGCAGATCAGCAACATTTGAGCGGCCGCACTTGAACTGTCGACATCAGTTTTTTACCGAAGTATATGAAGGACAAGAATCACGAAACACTGGTTCCATCTCCCTGTGTATTTCTGTAGGTGTTTTTCCCTGAAACATCAGAAATTTTATCACAGCTCTGGCCTCCTTCTTTTCCATTGTTTTGTCAAATCTTTGGAGCAGGAGATCCGGTCAATAGGGTAAATTGCGCCATGCACCGTAGCGGGAAAACCCATTGAAGAAACAAACGCGTACTTTACACATTCAGTGCAAATATGATGAACTTTAAATGTGCCAAGTTTCATCTTCCTCCTGTGACTCCTTCATGGTCAGGCCCAAGACTTATGTCAATCCCCTTGTAGATATAATTGTTTGTTTGTTTTTTGGTTTTTTTTTTTTTTTTTGCATTTGTTTGTTTATTTATTTTTGGAAAGGGGAGGGAACACACGCATACATTCGCACACATATTTCAGTTTTGATTTACTCTATCTGGGCTGAGGAGTAGGAAGATAATACCATATTTTGATATCAGAAATGAAAATTATTATCTTGAACTGATACACAATATATCCTAATTATAACCCATCAAAAGTTGAATGGAAACAGTCTGCAGCTGTGCAGGCTGGCTGAGCGAGTGTGGATCGAAATGGGAAGGCAAACCCGGTCCTAAAAAATGCCGTGCAGAAGTCGGATGTGTCGACCGAAAGGTGCAGATATCACAGCTACGTTGTAAACAGACACAACGCAACCACCGTCCTTTTCAGGGCGAACGAAGAAGAAGAATGGGATACTTTTTCTTAAATAAAAAAAAGACAGGAATATACATAAGTAAAAGAAAGACATATACATCTGCGACAGATGAACACTTACATGCAAGACAGAAATATACAGTATATAAAAGTAAGACAAATTTATAGCAGCAGCAACAAATTATGCATCAGTAAATTAAACAAATATACATTCCTAAAACACAGGAATATACTTCATGGAAAGAAAAGTATACGAGTCAATGTGCCCTTTCTCAAGGAAATATGATAAATGATCAAGCTGAGGATGATGATGCCATTGTGTATACTGATGGGTCTGTAATCCGTGGTGACAAATCAGGATGGGGCTTCTCAGCTAGAGTAAAGAGATGGTTGTCGCGGAACACAGTGGAGGCTTACAGGACAACCACCTCCAGCATGAGAATGGAGGTAGAGGCTGCTACTGCAACCTTGGGGTGGCTATCTGAAACTTCATCAACAAAGGCAATTATTGTGTCAATACTCTCAGTGCTTACTTCGGAAAGTCCAGAATGGATGGCTTCATCATGAATGGATAACCTCCATAGAAGCCTCGAATCTTCAGGAACTTGTTTGGTGGATCTACTGTCCTAGTCATGCAGGGGTAAGCAACAATGAAAGAGCTGTCAGACCAGCATCAAGAGAATTCCCTTATTTTCTGTTTGGTTTGGTTTTAAAGACCATTTTCATTGCACACGGATCTCCTCCGTTAGATCACACAAGGAGGATCTCAGCACAGTGCACGAACTCTGAAGCACCGGGGATCCCAATATGTGTATAAATGAATCACACATTCTATAAATATTTTTGTGGTGGATAGGTTTCCTAATTTTTAAATTTTGTCAGGGCAGCGGCCGTAAAGCCTACACTTTACATCTTGAACTGCCGAGGGATTTTTAAAGTGCGCAACTTGAACACAGAGCCTCCTAATGTTTCACCCTTATCCGAGAAGACAAGGCATCCGATCTCACTGCCCAGGAGATCAGGGGGGAGTATGACATCATATCGAACCACTGATTCTGAAGGGAAAAAAACTCCATCAATTTATCAATTATAATCACTGTACTGGGAGCGAACCCGGTACCTTTAGAACTAGAGGCGGACGCCATACCTCTTAGCCACTCCGCTCCCCTTTTTTTCCTTGCTGATCTAGGCTAGGGATACATTTTCTTTGAGCACTTTTCTAGCACCAGTAAACAGCGTGATATCCTATTTTCACAAGTAAATTGAGTTTAAGTTTTATCACTTAACTCTTATCTTCACTTTTATTAATAGAAATCATTAGGAATTTATTTGTCGCTTACTGGATCTATTGTAACCAGGTTTCGAAGGTAAGTAACGACGAGAGGAACGTTATGGGATTTTATCGTGGCCTTACCTAGATCCAAGATCCCTCTTCTTCTGAAGTGAGTTTTCAGATGCTGGTATCTCCTCCCCTTCATTCTCTAACGCAGCGGTGGCCAAACTACGGCCCGCGGGCCAGATCCGGCCCGCCAACCTGTTTTGACCGGCCCGCCAACCTGTTTTGGTCGGCCTCTTATTGTTGATTGAAGCCACACTCTTCACAATGAAATAACACACAAATGTATGTTTGAAATAAATAATTACAAAACAAATTAAAAATTACAAAACAAATTAAAACATCAGATTCATTATATATTTTTTAAACAGTAATTTCAGTTCGAAGACTGGTATACATGTCTTGGCAGATGTGCAGTACAGTAGTTTGCCGTTGCTTTCTGTACGTGGTTCATTATATATATATATATATATATATATATATATATATATATATATATATATATATATATATATATATATATATATATATATATATATATATATATATATATATATATATATATATATATATATATATATCAGAACGTTATTTTTTAAGGATTTTATAGGTCTGGCCCTCGGGTGTTACCCTTTACCATAATCTGGCCCTCGGCCAACCTTAGCTTGGCCACCACTGCTCTAACGTATCAGTACATCATTTCTAATGCCATGTTCGTGCTATATTCCCAGATTTGTATCTTCCGTTAGCATTAAAATTCTCTACCTGTTTCGTCCAGTACGTTTGACCTGTGAACAAGCTTGAGACATTAGTCTCGCCTGGCGTATAACTGTTTGGCTGAGAAAAGTAGATTTATCTGCAACGCTCACGGCATGGTCCGTTGTGTAGATCAATGCTCAATTCTCGTCCATTCTAAGGCGGGAAAGTTCATAAGAGACCCAGATAAACTACAACACCGCAAATTAACCCTGTTAGGCAGTGTAAAATTAGACAGTTTGAAGTCTTATGGTCTTGAAATAATAAGATAATTGTAGGATAACATTTGAGAAGTCAAATTAGAATACACGTTTTCTTCATAGGACTAAGGACACTGATTGTCGTTGTTGTTTGACTAGGGCTGCTGACCTTGCTCATTCACAGCCAATACGAAATTGAAGACTCCTTGGTATTATGTACACTGTAGATCTGGGCTTTTTCTGTGACTTTTCTGCCATTCCGAAACGTGTTGAGTTGAAATCATGAGCTTCACCTTCTCCAGCTTGGCTTGCATTTAAAGGATCATCACATCTGGTATCAATCTAAGAGGAAGAAGCGCGTGGCATACTGTTTATCCCCCCTCTCCCATCCAAGGGGGTTCTCCAAATATGCAGAGCTAAAATACTGTGCTAAGGTTCTGGGCTCTCCCAAGGAATTGTCACGTCCTGCACAGAGCCACTTCTCAGCTCCCCCTGCCTATCATGGGCCCACAGTAAGATCCTCCTGCATGCAGCCAACCAGGTAAAATACACATTTACATCTGGGGCTCAAGTGACTCCTCCAAGCTTAGTGGGTAATACTGGGTTCTCGGCATGTTACACCACAGAGGGAATTCCTGAAATTGTGTGAATGATTTCAAGAGTCAATGAGGGTGTAATCAGCCTCACAGACAGAGGTTCACTTCCACATCTGGGACCGAAGACGCAGCAACAGTGATAAATGCAGTCAGCGACCCATAGCTTGACTGCTTGCGTCAGGGTCAGCGAACCAGAGCTGACCAAGACCCTAATTCACCTCCAAGTGGTGGTCCTGGAAACAGGCTGCATCACTGCAGTCTGGCTGAGAGAGTAGGGATCGAAGAGGGAAGGCTAACCCAATCCCAAAAATGCCATGCTGAAACCGGATGTGTTGGGCCGAAAGGCGCAAATATCGCAGCTTTGCTGTAAACGGCGACAGAACGTAACAAACGTTCTTTTCAGGACGAACGCTGAAGAAGACGAAAACTTCCACATCTGTATACTATAGCACTGTGCTTGGCTTGTGGTCATGTTAGTATGACCTTTACTCCTTTCATAGGAGTAAAGGTCAGTGGTAGATTAATCATCTCCCCACACCTAAAGGTCTTTTATATTTGGACATGCGCCCTAATATAACCGACTGGGTTGAACGAGACGTGCCTCTTCAAAACGAGGCTAAATTTTATATAAAAAATAAGAAGTAGTATATTATAACCAAAGCCCATAATTTCTGGGTTTTTAAGCAGAAAGTAAACGGTGAGAACGAAAAATTGAAAGGAGAGACAAGTTAGATAAAAGAAAGGCTGAAAAAAGAAAGATGGACAGAAAAATATAATCCTCTTTCCGGATGTTTCCTGTAACGCAGGTGGGGATAGAGTTGACTGTCCCGAGTTCCAAAGCCTATTGCGGTTGTTCCACAGCCAGCATGATGCCTTTTCCGCAGTCTCACTAAGCCTCTTCAGTGACCTGGTTCTTGACTGTCCCCTCAGCCCCAACAGTTTCAATAAATCATACACTGATGCAGCCACGAGCCCTCTTGCACCCAGTAAACTTCAGTGGGGAGATGATACAATATTTAGATATCGGAAATAAAAATTATTATCTTGTATTTACTACACTAAATAATAATTATAACCCATAAAGGATTGATCGGGATACTTTTTCATAAAGATTATTTTTATGACTTGGTATGGTTTTTTTAATATTAATTTTACTTCCCGTACAGAAATGGTATGGTAAAAGATTGGGACGCTGTAAATATTGAAAGAAGCAAACCATACGTTACTGGCGGCATTGTGGCTTCCTTGGAAACGATTCGGGTTTACGAAAATAATAGGAGAGAGGCATAATATATTACTCTGCTGCACACAGTAACAAGATTAAATTAGACAGAATTCAGCATCAGGTTTTATGTACAATAGCAGGTGCAATCAGATCAACATCAATGGGAGCTATAGAGGTGGCGTTAAGAATTCTACCCTTAGAATTACGGAGAAAAGAATTAAGACTAAATTACATGAACAGAGTTGTGTTAGATAAGTCTCACCCAGCACATACAGCTTTTACCAGATGCCAACTAACAACTCAGGCCAATCCAATGAATACCACTAGATACCCTACAGCAGCGGTTCCCAACCTTTTTTCTCTTGCGTACCCCTTGGCAGCCCATTTCTATAAATTGTACCCCTAATATTAGCAAAATATTTGAAATTAATATAGTTGCTGTTATTCAAAATTTATAGATTATAACCATAAATAAAGGGGCCAACCACGGGATTAAAAAAGAATGTAATAAAAAGGTGAACAAACAGTGCATATATTTTTACATTTAAAAAATCAGAAGTTACAATAAAAATTAACACATTTAATTTATTAATAATAATAATAAAAACGTTGTTATTTTTAAAAGTTTGAAATCACTTTTTATAACACACATGTCACGTGACCATGACAAATGTTCAGTGCTATCCTTGAGCTTGTTTTGAGGCACATAGTTTTTTAAATCAGGTTCAAGTGATGTAAGATACAGTCTCAATTCTGGACCTGCATTCAGTTTACTACGGTATTTATTTTTTATAAAGGTATAAGAAGAGAAAGCCCTCTCCGCCAGCTCAGTATTTGTAAATGGCAACAGAAACTTAAGCGCCTTGTCAGTCAGCTGTTCATATTCTCTGCTGATGTCTCCCCAAAAGTTAATAAGGAATTTTCCTTTGAATTCAGCTATTAAAGTAGTATCAGTCGAAAGTTCAATCAACTTCTCTTTTTCGTTGATTGATAACGTGGCTGCTTGGAAATAATCTTCTTAAAATGGATTAACAATCCAGTAGTTCTCTTTTCCAGGTTTCGGAAAGTACTTCTCGAAAGATTATTTTAGCCCTTTCAAGTGTTCAATTATTTTCTCGCTCATTTCCTGGGAGAGGTGCAGCTCATTCTCAGATAGGAAATTGTGCAGAGTTTCAAATACCTCAGGCTGGCCTTTTTCAATACACGACCTCCAAAAATCTAATTTTTTAATCATAGATTCAATTTTGTCTGAAACATTGAAGATCGTTACCGAGCTATTCTGTAGTGCCAAGTTTAGTTTGTTTATTTGTAGGAAAATATCCGATAAGTATGCAAGACTCTGAAGCCAATCACAGTCGTGTAATAACCTTGAAGTAAGTTGGAAAGGATGGTCTTCAAAAAAAAGTTGGACTTCATGTCTAAGTTCGAACAGCCGGGTAAGGACTTTACCACGAGAGAGCCACCTTACTTGTGTATGAAGGAGCGATAACTAATACGGTAGGAGGCTTCAACCGCATTTTCGTTATCTTTGTTAGCTGACGACAAGTACGATGTCACATTCTGTTGTTTCGATAGGCGCTGAAAAAAATTGCGTTTCTTGTTTTCATAACTGGGGTGTTTTGTTTGTAAATGCCGCAAGAGTAACGAAGGTTTCATGCTATCATTGGATAATACTTCCCGACACACTACACAGTGGGGCTTAGCACAGTCCTCATCTCCTATAAACGAAAACCCATACTTCATGTATTCGTCACTGTATTTTCTCTTTTTAGCTCTATGTAAAACTGAAGATCGTGTCTTTTCACTATCCTGCACCAAAGTCTTAGGCGTGTCCTGAGAAGTACTTGGCGATTGATCACATTCCACATTATGTTTCAGCTTTTAATATGGAAAATGTCAAAAGAATATAGCATCACGGAAAATACGTCCATTTTCACTGCAGAGATGGTGGCAATACTAAAAGCACTAGAAATATTCTCTAATAAGCCTCCCAAAAAAACTAACAGTTTTAACTGACTCTCTTTCAACAATTAAAGCACTTAGAAACTTACGAGAATGTAGTAGACCTGATATAGCAGAGGAGATATTTCTGGCTACTACATACTTATATTCCAGAGGATGTTCAGTCTTAATTTCTTGGATACCTTCACATGTTGGCATAGAGGGAAATGAAAAGGCAGATAAAGAAGCCAAGAAAGGTAGATCTGATAAAAATCTAATAAATGTAGGGACGAGTAAATCAGAGATTAAGAGCTTAATTAAAGATTTAATAACAGATGAATGGAAAGTAGAGTGGGATAAAAATCTGAAAGGGACATGCATATAAGATGTTCAAGGCTCCAACAAGAAAATGTCAGATATCTAGGGAATTGAAAATTCCCAGTAATAAAAAACTTCTCAGACTACAGCTGGGAAAAGGCTATTTCAGAATAGCAGAACCTTACTGTGCAGGATGTCTTGAAGACAATAATAAAGAGTATTTCTGGTTAAAATGTAAGAGGTATGAACAAATGAGAATACCAATATTAGATTATTTGCAAGCATCCAACTTACCTATAAATATAGAAGAGGTGTTGAGAATAGACAGACCTAGGGAACTGCATAATATAGTCAAACAATATTTAACACGAACACATGTTAATATATAGTGGCTGGCAGGACCGGCCCTAGGAATTTTGCCGCCCCGTGCAATACCATACCTTTCCGCCCCAGCCCAACTGTGACGTACGTCTAGTTTGACTAGTGAATTTTCCCTGATATGATGGATGATTTAAAGGGACCTTTAGCTTTTCATAACATTAGAACCCCTGAACATTTGTTGTAACTTTTCGTTTGCCAGAACGCATTCCACCGGGACTCATGTAGGATACAGCGACGAGATCAAAGAGACAGACCGAGGAATTTTAGGGGAGACTATCGGCGCTATCAAAGACAGTAGTTTTCCCTGATACGAGACGCAGTTGCTTGCCGCTAATTTCGCGTCTCGGTGTCAATCGAGGAACCGAGCGAACGGGGGAAAGCGAAACGGGCAGCAGCGAGCGGATACGAAGACCAGGGGGCGGCTTCTTCTCTTGATTTGGCGGTCAGATCCCCAAAAGTTCGTGAGATCAAATAAGTTGTCAAGTTTATCATGTCCCACTCAACTTACATTCCATTTTAGCTAAATAGACCATGAAGAACTAGACACGTTATCACTCGCTGGCCAGACCTTTACAGAAGCACTAGCTTTATTGAAATCTTGTTATAGATTTTCCCCTGGATTTTATATATATTTGCAGTGATTTCTAATTCTGTGCAAAGCGGTAATATATATTGTGTAAAGTGATCAGTGGTCTAGCTCAGTCATTCTATTTAAAGGGATTTTGTGTTAATTTAAATCTATTTAATTAAACCATCTCAAGAGTTCCAGTTTTAAAGTCGCGAAGGAATTTATAATTAATAAATTCAGTTAAGTCCTAGTTTTATAGATGTGTGTTTTTAACCACTAGAACTCGCGCAGTGTTTATTAAATACATAATTAAATACGCGAGCATATATATAATAGGCTTAACGGGAAATTCATCGCGCTTTAGAAGGTTATTTGTTTTCGGTATATTACATGTCTTTTTTTTTCTTTCATACAGAGTGATCGTAACCTGTGCGATCCCAGCATTAAGAAAGCAATAAAGAAATCAATCTAAGCAAGGCAAAGCATAAACAGTGTGTAGAGTTCCCCTGACGCAGAACTTGTTGAGACTGTAAATTTTTAATCTTTGAGGCGATTCTATGTTTGGAATTCCGCTATCTAACTTATAGCAAAGAAAGCACACCCAAAGACAAATTTTAACGCACCATCAAACAACTTAAGTCGTAACGGGAAGAAGAACACTGGCCCGAGCTTTTGTTAGTTTACTGACACAGAGAGATAATTCATAATTTCCTGAACAGTGATGTGACTAGTTTTCTCACTGGACTTAAACCATACCTCACGGATAAAGTGTACCAGCACGCGTAAGAATTTTATTATCCGCGGCATAGTCAAATAGACCACACCATCCTCACCCCGGTATCAGAGACCGTGCCCTCCCATAGAAACTGTTATTAAGAAAAGAGACACAACTACAGATTCATTTTCCAGCGATTACGGGATCCTTTTATGTGCTGACCGCCTACCCGATAATCTGGGGCTAGAACTTGAACAAACACTCATACATTTAGTTGAGGTGTAACTGCTGTTGTGTTATTCTATGGAGTGCAAGATTTTTTCACAATCGGTAAGTGAGAGCAAGATGAGTGAAGGCCTTTGCTAGCGCGTGTATGAATGACAGGAAATTAATTCTTTTGTGTGACCATTTTGTTAACTTGCTTACCTGGTAACATATATCTTTTCTGTATACCCCACATTGTTCCTTTAAGTGGGATAGTTGATAATTTGTTAACTCTGTTTAAAACCACCTCCTTTCCATTTGCTTAGTAAAGGGAAGAACAGCTGGGAAGAACAGGTTTTTTTTTTCTATCACCTATACCTAACTTGGTAACACCTCTTTCAGAGTAATTAACTTCACTGTTAGGTTAACGTACCCGTGTTCCTGATATTATCTATCTCTGGACTGGGTTTGTCTTTGTCTAATGAGCGGGAAGGGCTTAGTCGATACTAAGTTTCTTTATCCCCTTCTTTACGTGGTATTTTCATTTGTGTACTTATGATAATTTATGTAATACCTGATATTTTTAGTGATTGATGTTTAAAGTGAATAAAATCACCTAAACTCATTTAGTTCTGTGTGTTGGATATACCCAAAGCCCAACTTTTCCCCTATTCGTTTAATATAGTTTGTATCAATGTCGTGTGTGTGGTTGAAAACACCGAATCGTGATTGAGCGCGCAGATGCGAGTCTGGAAAACTGGCAAATAATTGTTTGACCAGGAGAGTGGAAAATGAAGATTGAGAGACACGATTTGTCGTAAATAAGTCTGTCTTTACTCTCCTCCAGCACGCTGTGAAGTAACTATTAAATCTCTACATTTTCTATCACTGAGCTTTCCATCATCATTTTCCACTCTAAACCGGACCACTATTTTTACGACTCTTTTCTCTCAAAATAAATTTACGACAATATTTGGGGGCTCGTCCGGGATAATTTTGAGATACATTTGATGCACACATATTTGTGGGCTGGTTCTGGGATCTTGAGCTACATTTGAGGCAATCGCATAGCCGGGTTAAAGATATTTTGAGTCTGATTTAGTTTGGGTCTAACTAGGTAGAGTGTGAATGATTTGTCTTTGTGAATTAGGGAAATAAATAAATAATTACACCCCTAGACAAACATTATTTAAGTATTTGGGTTGTCCACACAGCATATTTACAGGTTGTTTTCTCTCCACAGCAGTAGAAAGTACAGATAAACAAATATATTTGCTATTATAATTATCCTCTGGCGGAGATAATTAAATTTCTTTCTTTATAAGAGTTGCTGGGATTGCGTGATTGTTTTACAGTCACAAAGGTTTTTTGAAGTTAAAAAGAGTTGAGCTTAGCTAAAGACGGATTGTTCTGATTTTGAAAAATTAAGTTAACAACGTCTCATCTCAATAATTGACTTTAGGGACGGAGTTTGTTGTCAGAGATTTAAAATTTAGGGGAAATTTTTTTTTCCTTTTAAATTGTTTTAATATAAATTTTTCTCTACTGTTAGTAAAAGTAGATTCTTTTCCAGTGTAACTTACCATTTAGTGGCATAGTCGCTTGCGTTTAGAGCCTTAATTGCCAGATAATAGCAGCGATAAGTTTGCACAGTACAGGTAAGAGGTAACACAGGTAAATTTGTACTTGTGTTTTTTTTCTCGTAGCGGTTCAGAGTTCCTCCCTTTCGCGTTTCTTCTTACTAGTTCTCTAAGCTTACTTCATCTTATTCTTTAACAATGGCAGAGAGGATAAAGATGAGGTCCATCTTGAGGTTGGAAGCGAAAGAGGTAGGATTAGATGCAGAAGCTGCAAACGCGTTTATTAACCAGGAATTGGAAATATATGATGCGGAGCAACAGAGAGCCGAAGCTGAGAGGAAGGCGAAGCAACAGAGAGCCGAAGCTGAGAGGAAGGAAGAGAAAGAAAGAACAGAGAGGAGAGAAGCCCAGGAGAGGGCAGATAAGAAAGAAGCGGAAGAACGTCTTTTGGAACAGAAGAAAATTGAAGCAGAGATGGAAACTCGCAGAGAGAGAGAGAGAGACAAGGAAAGACAGCATCAACTGGCGCATAAGGCTCTAGAGAGTCGGGGCGCCTCTACTTCGACTAACGGAGAGCCGTCTTCGCCCCAGTCTCAATCAATGGACCTCTCCAGTACTCAATCTGCCCAATTAACTGCTATGTCGTTTTCTTTAGAATCTTTTCCTAGCCCTAACGAAAAAATTGACAGCTACCTAGAAAAATTCGAGAGACTCGCGAATCTTTGTGGGTTAGAGAGTACCCGCTGGGCGCTCAAACTTTCAACGTCACTGAAAGGCAATGCTTATGACGTGTACACAAAGCTGGGACCGAATCAACATGATTACGACATGTTGAAAAAGGCCTTACTACAGCAGTTTGAGATGACTGCCCGAAAGTTTCTGCAGTTGTTCAGAAACAGCCGAAAAGAGAGCACGGAAACATTTCCACAGTTCTCTTCACGTCTCACGGGTTATCTGACAAAGTGCATTGAATTATCTGACCTACCTCTTTCATATGAGGGACTCCTCGAACTTGTTCTTGTGGAGCAGATAAAATCCACTTTGTCGAATGAAACACGTAGATTTTTGGCTGAACAGGGGGCAGTCAGGCTTGAAGACATACTCAATAAAGCCGAACGCTATAGCAATGCAATGGCCGAACTTCCCAGCACTAAACGTAAACCCACCGATGAGCCATCTCGAAAACAGAATCTAGAACAGGCATCCTATTCTTCCACTTCCTCTCAACATTATAACCAACGAGATAACAATACCCAGAAACCTCCCCAGGAAAAATCGAAATTCTACAAAACCTGATACCCCCCCAACAACAATTCTGATCAACCCAACAAGCCTACGTGGCAGCGCGGCCACCAAGGTCAAGGAAAAGGGAAGACCCCTACACCAGGAACGTCTGATCAGGGCAAACAAACCGGTGCAAACCGCATTGGATGTTTGCATACAGCCTCGAAAGGTACAGTCAATGTCAGTGACTCTCAACCTGAGGGGGACCGACCCTCAACTCGAGGAACTGTAATTTTGAACGGTACCTCCACTACTTGTCTTTTTGACACTGGATTAAGTTTTGATTGTATTGTCGCTAGGCACCTAGTCAAACCCGGTCAGGAGACAGAGGAAACCGTCAAACTTAGTGGAGTTTTCAGGAGTGATGCACCCAGGACGCTTCCTATCGCACTGGTAGAAATACACTCTGACTTTGTCAGAGGAGTTATTAAAGCGGCCATAATGGATGATCCGATCTACCCAGTTATCCTGGGATGTAGATATGTGTTCATTGGGAGACCTAAGGAGCCGATTGTGGCAGCGGTAACCACAAGAGGGCAAGCCAAGAAGGAGAGGGAGCCTGCGCCAAACTTGTTGCCGAATGAACTGAAGGAGGGCGCAACAAAAGGACCCTACTCTGGCGCCCTGCTTTAAAAAACTGCCCATGGCTAAGGACCCCAGACACAACGGAGACATCTTTTTCTAAGGATGGTGTATTGTATCGTAGAACGGGCAACCCGGACACGGGGAATAACCAGCTCCTAGTACCGACGCAGTACAGAAACCAGATCTTAGAAATGGGGCACTCTCTTCCCTTTAGCGGACACATGGGACAAAACGCCACTATTCAGCGAATAAAAAACCACTATTGGTGGCCAGGAATGAACTCTGACATTGTCAGGTACGTGAAATCCTGCGCCCAGTGCCAACGGGTAGCACCCAAGCACTTGACACCCCCAGTACCTATGGGGCAAATGCCAATAGTAGGGACTCCATTTGAACGGGTTGCTGTCGACATTATTGGTCCTCTGGAAAAGACCAAAAGAAGGAACAGGTTCATCCTGACCTTAGTTGACACTTGCACTATGTGGGCCGAAGCCGTACCGCTACCATGCACTAATTCCAAGCATGTCGCAGAAGCCCTTGTGCAAATTTTTACACGGTTGGGATTCCCTCAACAAGTTTTGACGGACAATGGATCCCAATTCCGTAGCCTGTTAATGGAGGAGATCTTTAAGATCTTGAGGGCCAAACATATCCACACAAGTCCCTACCATCCGGCCGGAAATGGGCTCGTGGAACGTTTTTTAACGGTACCCTCACCATGATGTTTACGTAAGCTGGGTCAGGAGAAACCGGAAGACTGGGACCAATATATATCGGCTGCCTTATTCGCCTACCGAGAGGTACCCCAAGCGTCTACGGGTTTTGCGCCAGCTACACTTTTATTTGGCAGACCTATTAAGGGGCCACTAGAAGCCTTACTTCGGTCCCTGACAGACCAGAAGGCTGACGAGACAGTCGTCTCTGCAAGCAAGTATGTATCTGAGCTTAAGGAAAGGCTAAAGCTAGGATGGGATCTAGCTACTACCAACCTTAAGAAAGCCCGCGCTAAAATTACTAAAAGATACAACAAAGCTGCAAAAGAGAGAGAACTACAACCAGGGGAGAAAGTCCTATGGCTACTTCCAACCGGAAACAATAAACTTCGCATCGGATGGCAAGGACCGTTTACCGTCCTTAAAAAGATCTCACGTACCAACTACAAGATCTCCATCAAAGGAAAGGAGAAGGTCTTCCACATAAATCTGCTAAAGAAATATTTGGAAAGACCGGTGCCATCCTCCGAGCATCTCCTGGCTGTCGCCATAGCAACGGAAGACGAGGAAGATGATGAAGGTTGCATGGAGTATCCACTGCAACCCACAGAATCCTTTAAAGATGTCAAGTTCGGCGACAATCTCTCACCAGAACAACAAACAGAAACCAGGGCTCTACTAAAACAGTACAGTGCAGTCTTAACGGATGTACCTGGTCGAACAAATCTCATTGAATTTGATATGAAATTAACAAACGAGACCCCTGTTCAAACCAGAGTTTACCCCATCCCGTACGCTAAAGCTGATGCACTTCGCGGAGAATAGACAAGCTGCGTCAGGCAGGAATTATCAGTGAGTCTACATCTCCTTACAGCTCGAGCGTAGTGCTGTTGCAGAAGCCCAATAAGGAAGTTCGGCTGTGCATTGATTACAGGTTGCTAAACGCTGTAACGGAATTCCAGCCCGAACCTCTCCAAACTGTTTCTGAGTTGTTCACCAAGCTCAGCAAAGCTAAGATCTTCTCCAAGATTGACCTCAGTAAAGGTTATTATCAAATACCAGTCAAGGAGGAAATTAAACCTTTGTTAGCTTTCAGCACTAGTGAAGGACATTACACATTTAACGTGATGCCGTTCGGTTTGCATAACGCACCAGGAGTGTTCACCAGGATGATGAGGAAGCTTCTAGAACCTTTGCAAAGTCCCCATATCCATAATTTCATGGATGACATCTTAATTGCATCGGAAACCTATGAAGAACATATTGCTACGGTTGCTATGCTCCTCAGGAGACTACAGGAAACGGGTCTCACAGCCAGACCTAGCAAATGTCTCATCGGGTTTGAACAGTTAGACTTCCTGGGGCACACTATTTCTCACGGATGCAGTTGGCCTATTAAGAAGAACGTGGAGAAAATAGTGGCAGCAAAAAAGACCCCGAACGAAGAAAGACGTACGTTCCTTCATATCGCTATGTGCATACTATCAGAAGTACATCCAGAACTTCAACGGACTGACGGCACCGCTGACTGACCTCACAAAGAAAGGTTGTCCTGATAAGGTCATATGGGATCAAAAGTGCGAACACGCGTATAGCACTTTGAAAGGACAGTTGTCTGCATACCCCATCTTGAGGTTGCCTGACCTCAAGAAACCTTTTGTACTGAGAGTCGACGCGTCAGGTCAGGGCATCGGGTCAACACTGCTTCAAGCCGATGACAGCGACCTGAAACATGCTATTTCCAGTTGCCTATGGCAGTCGGAAATTAAATAAAGCGGAACGGAACTACAGCGTAGTTGAAAGGGAATGTCTTGCTCTGATTGACGGTATCAGACGCCATCATGAGTTTCTTTATGGTACATCGTTCACGGTGCAAACAGACCACGCTCCGTTAGCATTTCTTGGTGCCAATAAAGAATTTAACGCTAGGATCATGCGTTGGGCCCTCCTTCTAAGCGTCTATTCTTTCAAAGTGGAATATATTCCGGGAAGACAGAATGTCGGGGCTGATTTTCTGAGTAGAAACTGGTCTACAGAGGAAGAAGAGCAAACTGAAGATACCACTCATCCTAAAATCACCAATCAGGTCACCTCCATTGTCAAAAATGAAAACATGAAAAATGGTTTCATGTCTAAAAGTGGGGACAATTGTGACGTACGTCTAGTTTGACTAGTGAATTTTCCCTGATATGATGGATGATTTAAAGGGACCTTTAGCTTTTCATAACATTAGAACCCCTGAACATTTGTTGTAACTTTTCGTTTGCCAGAACGCATTCCACCGGGACTCATGTAGGATACAGCGACGAGATCAAAGAGACAGACCGAGGGATTTTAGGGGAGACTATCGGCGCTATCAAAGACAGTAGTTTTCCCTGATACGAGACGCAGTTGCTTGCCGCTAATTTCGCGTCTCGGTGTCAATCGAGGAACCGAGCGAACGGGGGAAAGCGAAACGGGCAGCAGCGAGCGGATACGAAGACCAGGGGGCGGCTTCTTCTCTTGATTTGGCGGTCAGATCCCCAAAAGTTCGTGAGATCAAATAAGTTGTCAAGTTTATCATGTCCCACTCAACTTACATTCCATTTTAGCTAAATAGACCATGAAGAACTAGACACGTTATCACTCGCTGGCCAGACCTTTACAGAAGCACTAGCTTTATTGAAATCTTGTTATAGATTTCCCCTGGATTTTATATATATTTGCAGTGATTTCTAATTCTGTGCAAAGCGGTAATATATATTGTGTAAAGTGATCAGTGGTCTAGCTCAGTCATTCTATTTAAAGGGATTTTGTGTTAATTTAAATCTATTTAATTAAACCATCTCAAGAGTTCCAGTTTTAAATATAATGATCTATCTATTATATTATTTCAAAAGATAATAGATGCTTAAATTAACTTTTAAAGTCGCGAAGGAATTTATAATTAATAAATTCAGTTAAGTCCTAGTTTTATAGATGTGTGTTTTTAACCACTAGAACTCGCGCAGTTTTTATTAAATACATAATTAAATACGCGAGCATATATATAATAGGCTTAACGGGAAATTCATCGCGCTTTAGAAGGTTATTTGTTTTCGGTATATTACATGTCTTTTTTTTCTTTCATACAGAGTGATCGTAACCTGTGCGATCCCAGCATTAAGAAAGCAATAAAGAAATCAATCTAAGCAAAGCAAAGCATAAACAGTGTGTAGAGTTCCCCTGACGCAGAACTTGTTGAGACTGTAAATTTTTAATCTTTGAGGCGATTCTATGTTTGGAATTCCGCTATCTAACTTATAGCAAAGAAAGCACACCCAAAGACAAATTTAACGCACCATCAAACAACTTAAGTCGTAACGGGAAGAAGAACACTGGCCCGAGCTTTGTTAGTTTACTGACACAGAGAGATAATTCATAATTTCCTGAACAGTGATGTGACTAGTTTTCTCACTGGACTTAAACCATACCTCACGGATAAAGTGTACCAGCACGCGTAAGAATTTTATTATCCGCGGCATAGTCAAATAGACCACACCATCCTCACCCCGGTATCAGAGACCGTGCCCTCCCATAGAAACTGTTATTAAGAAAAGAGACACAACTACAGATTCATTTTCCAGCGATTACGGGATCCTTTTATGTGCTGACCGCCTACCCGATAATCTGGGGCTAGAACTTGAACAAACACTCATACATTTAGTTGAGGTGTAACTGCTGTTGTGTTATTCTATGGAGTGCAAGATTTTTTCACAATCGGTAAGTGAGAGCAAGATGAGTGAAGGCCTTTGCTAGCGCGTGTATGAATGACAGGAAATTAATTCTTTTGTGTGACCATTTTGTTAACTTGCTTACCTGGTAACATATATCTTTTCTGTATACCCTACATTGTTCCTTTAAGTGGGATAGTTGATAATTTGTTAACTCTGTTTAAAACCACCTCCTTTCCATTTGCTTAGTAAAGGGAAGAACAGCTGGGAAGAACAGGGTTTTTTTTTCTATCACCTATACCTAACTTGGTAACACCTCTTTCAGAGTAATTAACTTCACTGTTAGGTTAACGTACCCGTGTTCCTGATATTATCTATCTCTGGACTGGGTTTGTCTTTGTCTAATGAGCGGGAAGGGCTTAGTCGATACCAATCTTCTTCACCCCCTCCCAAACTTGTTATTTGCATTTGTGTACTTATGATAATTTATGTAATATCTGATATTTTTAGTGATTGATGTTTAAAGTGAATAAAATCACATAAACTCATTTAGTTCTGTGTGTTGGATATACCCAAAGCCCAACTTTTCCCCTATTCGTTTAATATAGTTTGAAATAAATGTAGTTAAATTACTTACATGTAGGGGATGCTCTTCTCATGTGGAACGATGAACTGTTGAGTCACAAACACTTAACTATAGTATGTACATGTTATAGTTTTTAGCACTATTTTCACATTATTTGAATTTACATTGTTTGAAGTATGTACTGCTTAAAAAGACACTTCTTGCTTTCATATTTACAAAAGCAGAAATAAGATCTGCGTAGTCTAATTTTTGACCGATTTCATGTTCAATTGAAATCATGGCAAGTCTTTCCAATCTAGTTTCTGCCATTGTTGAGCGTAAATAAGTTTTAATAAGCTTCAGTTTAAAAAAAAAACTACGCTCACCACTTGCTACCGTTACAGGAAAAGTTAGTAATATTCTTAAGGCTTTAGCGACATTAGGAGCAATGTTATTTTCAATAATATAACGAAGAACCTCAATTGGCGGTGTATTTACTGGTACTAATTTGGATACTACTTTCAGTTCATCACATAGCTCAATGTCTCTATTTTCTTGATGTGTTAAAACGCCTTCTAGGTTTTTACATTTGTTTAAGAGCTCATTTGTCGTCTCAGATTTCAATTTAGGGATGATATATAAAAAGGAAAAATGTGAACTGAGATTTTCCAATTGCTCGAACCTTTCTTCAATAGAATAATGTTGCAACATCAAAAATAAAAAAAATAAAAATTCAATTTTGAATTTAGTTTTGGGATCCAAAATAGGTTCATCTCTTGCTTCATAGTTGTGTTGCTTTTTCTGCCGACGCACTCTAGTACATTCAAAATTTGGTATCAAATCAGGATCAGCTTCAACTTTCTCAGCTAATGTTGTAGCATCAACAAGAAAATTTTGAAATGATTCATCATTTCTGAGATTCTTAAGCCGTTGGAGAACATTTCTCAAAGTTGTTATGGCACTAGTCAATTCCATTTTTATGCTTTGCAACAGTTTACTAGCAACATTAATTTTGTTTAAAACATTGTGCCATATAACCAGACAACATAAAAATTTAAAATCTCTGAGTTTTAGGGCAAGTGTTTCAGCTTCATGTCTAGCCATTTTGTCTACTGTAGAGATGGCTACTGTGTGTGTGTGTGTGTGTGTCGAAACAATGCTTCGAAACAGCGTTGAGTCCGAAAGATTCGAAACACAGCTTGCTTGTTGTTTCGAAACAGTTTCAGTTCCTGTCTGCCTCGCTGTTTTGCAGAGACACACTGTCTCACTGTCTCACCTTCCGTGGGCCTTTGTAAAATTTGAGTCAACCGTCCGGAACATTAGTATGGAATATCAAACATGTCTTATTTTTCAGGGATGTGTTATGATGACTTGATTTTACAAGTGATATTATTCTTGCTGAGAAGTTACAGACACTGGAAATTGTGTCAGTGCTGCAGTTGTCAATGTTTTAGGCACTATGCTAAAGTTGAAATTGTCCGTGTGTTCGTATAAATGTAATGGACACTTTATTAGCTCTGCTGATATCTGTGTACTCGGTGTGGATTTGAATCATTGTCTACCAAAACTAGCTTACTCTAGTTTGATATCATGTGTTATTATTACTGTTATTATTATTGTTGTTTTTTTTATTATTTTGACATATACTGCCCAGCTGTCATCATATCTCCGTTTTATTTCATCATAATGAAGACTTGTGTAAAAATATTGAATTATGGTCACACGAAATGCCATAGATTTTCACACACGCCAGTAGCGCGCAAGAAAAAACAGAGGAGATTGTCTCACACAGTTCATGTATAGTAATGTATACTGTCTATTAGAGACTTCTTTCTCCCCGATACGGGCAAAAGTGCCGTTGTGCCGTAACAGTGTGTCGACACAGTTTAAATCACTGAGCCGAATGTCTCGAAACAGCGGAGTGTGTCGATTTGCCCACCTCTAGTCTACTGACTCGTCATCAGCAATTTCTATCAATGCATCATAAAATTCGTCAATATAATATCTTAAAGGACGAATGGCCTCGATTCTAGATTCCCAGCGCGTTGTACTTAGTGGCTTGGGCGTTAGAGTTGTAATATGTTTCTTAAGGATTCCCCAACGCAGTGTTGACGCTGAGAAAAACACATACAATTTCTGAACCGTTTCAAAAAATAAAACCCATTCTCTAGATGACATCGCGGCATCATTGGCCACCAAGTTGAGAGAATGAGAACAGCAAGGGATATGAAAAGCTCTCGGGGTCAAGTCCATAATACGTTGTTGAACTCCTGAATGTTTTCCTTTCATATTTGATCCATTGTCATACCCCTGGCCACGCATTTTTGCGATTGGAATATCCATGTCTGATAATTTTCTTAGAATGCATTCGGTTAACGCTGAGCCTGTAGTGGCTTCTACATCAATAAAACCAAGAAAATGCTCATGAATGTTTATATCATCTGGATTCGTATTAACAAATCTTACAATTAGTGTTAATTGTTCAATGTGACTTACATCGGGAGTACAGTCTGCAACTATGCTATAATATTTAGCTTTCTCCACCATAGAAATTATTTCTTTTTTTATGGTTCCAGAGAGAAGAGCAATCAATTCATTTTGAATGTTTTTCCCAAGGTAATGTTGGGTCGATCCACGAGCTACTCTCATTAAATGTTCACACATAGCACTATCAAATCTGGCAATCAGTTCAACAAGCTTTAAAAAATTTCCATTGTTAGTGTCATATAATTTATCAGATGTTCCACGATATGGCAAGCATTGTTGGCTCAAGAACTGGACAATAGCAATTAGGAGTTCTATTATGCACCTCCAGTGTCGAACTTCTGAATTTAATAACTTTTGTTGCATTGAATCAATTGTCTGAACTGATTTAAGCCTGGACGATAATTCAATCCACTTTGTATGATGGGACTCCAAGCGGTTTTTAGATTTGTCGTGTTCATTAAGATACACATACAAATGACCCCAATCATTATAGCCATCAGTAGTGAGTGACATTTTATTACAGGAAAACAACTTACAGCAGAAACAAAATACAGCATCTTTTTCTTTTGAATACACTAACCATGATCGATTAATATGTTCTCCATTGCTTAGCTCCCTAGTGTAAAAATTTAGTGAAAATTTCCGACCATTAGAGCTGCACGGAAAAAACGAACTCATTTTTTGGTCTCTCTGGCAGGACTTTTTTTTAACGATTTTCAGTCTTTCGGTATCGCTTAAAGAAGGATTCCATCTTGCCGGATCAGTGTACCTCTCAAGTTCATCACTTAAATCTCTGGAATTGGAAACGGTCAAATCAGTCTCATTTTCGACATTGTTAGTGTTATCTACGTTACTGGGGTCCGAGTTAGAAGTACTTGCCATGAGCTCAAAATCATTTGTTTCGGTACATTTGCTTATTTTCTTCTGTCCTACGTCAGCTGTTTAAGTTTTTAGATATTTATGTAAAGCCCGGCTATGTTTTTTAATATCGCGTTCTTTTTCCAGTTTCCGTTTCCGATATTCGGCACCTGATAGTTTTTTCTTTTATCGGACATATTATATCTATTTGAATATTAAAACTGTTTTAATAAACCCTACAATAAAATGTATTATTTAGTAATAAATGGAGGCTGAAGCACTGTACTAATTTCCATAAAACGTTTAAAAAACGTATTTATCACTGTAACACATAGCACACTAACACTGAGCAAAATCAACTTCCTTGAATGCACACTCGAAAACAACTGAAACATTCGAGCCGCCAACATAGAACGGTCGATAAAAAAATAAATTCATGATTCCCACGCCAAGTTAATTAATTCCCGTCTCTCGTTCAGCCATGCCGGAAGATTTATCGTGGCTGTCTTCAGTTGACCACTGAACACGGAAACATAATCCTCTGGGAACCACTGTGGTTTCGACCAGCGAATAAATTGTACTGACGTCCTTAAAGAAATACCTTTTAGTGCCTTTGTAGGAGAAGATAGCATTAGGATCGTAAGGCAGAACTATTAGTGAAGACTTGAAAAACAGCTAAAGAACTGACCGCAGGTGAAATATTTCGTAGAGAAAACAACAAAATGTGAAGGAATAGAAAAGTAAGGAATTTTAAAATAATCTAAACGAAACCTTCGAACACTCCGTGACACCATCTACAGAGGGTTTATTTCAGGAGCCGTTCAGGTTATTCAGTCAAAATCCCGGTCGATGACACTCCCACAAATGCCCGCGCCCGGGCTTGAACCTTGAACACCTGATTGCTAGCGCAGTGTGGTAACCATTAATCCAGCGCGGCTCCCATGCGGAATATTTTGGCGGGATTGTAAAAATAAGTAAAAATATTTTTTGCCGCCCCCCAAAGCTTGCCGCCCCGTGCAAATGCACGTGTTGCACCGCCAGTGGAGCCGGCCCTGGTGGCTGGGAATGTGAAAGTCTGATGCTGTTCTTACAATGCATATGACTTTAAGCAGATGAAAGTCAATTAATTATGTTAAAGTCAGTTATATAACTGGAACCACCAGGCCTTTCCACCCCTCCACTTTAATATTATTCTTGTTCAGAGTTTCTTCTTGATTTTGTTTGTTAGTTTTTTTTTTTTATTTATTTAAAAAAAAAATTATTTAACGTATAAGCACAATTGTGACTGTCCCTATTTACAATGATTTGACAAATGTGAAGCCACTTTCTCATTTCGGCAGTTTTTCATATTATTTGGTATTGAAAACAATATATATATATCCTAATTACAACTCATCAGCGGTTGAACGGGATATTTTTCTTCATTAATTTAAAAAAAAGAAAAAAAGAAAGAGACCTAGGCCTACACGACATCCAAACAGTTTAATTTGTGGATATTATGCGATATAATGCATAATAAAGTATATATTCATTAAGATGTTGATGTAAATTTTCTCTTCTAATTTTGCTAACGTAAATAACACCTTTGACGTCTGTGTAAAAAAAAAAAAAATTTCTAGCGGGTAATGTCAAAGGTCATAAGTCATAATGTCAAAACAAAAGAGGGTGGGACTCGAGGGCGTTCGATGTCACATGGAAGTGTTAGCACTTAAAAACTTAAGTATTTGAATCGTCTGCAACCTAGGCTAAAGCTGTTTCCTGTCTTCACATATAAGGGAGTAGGAAGGAAATTAAGGTCTGAATATAACGATAATATTTTTTTTGCATTGCTGGGTAATTCCGCTTGCATTCTCGCCGTTTAACAAGAAGTCTAGAGACCCATGAATGCCAATGTTGATATAATTTAACTTCTTGTTCTGTATATGAGTGTAACGCTCGCCGTCGGCCTTAAAACCTAAGATGTAAGTGATATGAATTAACAACAGTTAACAAAAAGCCAATGCTTAATTTTTAACCCGCTAATGACATTTACGATTCACATAATCTGTTTTGAAGAAAGACATAGGCCTAGTTACATCGGTATTTATATTAAATATTCGTGGTTATAACCAGTAGGCTATTTTAAAAAAATCATTTTATTCAATTAATAAAGATTAATCGTTAATTAATAATAATATTCAATTAATACGTCAAGTCAGTGCTATCTTATGGTTCTGAAACATGGATAACAACAATAACAACAACCCAGACGTTACATAGGCTACTTTCATAAATAGGTGCCTGTGCCGAATAGAAGGATTGAAGTGACATTATTTTCGTTTTTGCTCCTTGTGGGAAGCATGAAGCTATCACTGTAACTAGTCCTCTTGCTGGAAGTCTAGACCAAGCATTCACATGCTCTTGCTGCGGTAGTTTCTGAGGCAATTTGTTTTACATGATCAGGTTGCCAGCCCATGCACAACCTTATATTAACCACCTTGTACAACATGCCTGAGCGTGCAGGAGTCTTGTTCTTTCTTTATCTTTGCAGAGATCCCCCCACCCCCCCGGGAACTACACAGGGCTTATTGAAATATATGGTAACCTTACAAAATCATTAAAAATACCCCTCACACAAAAACAATCTAAAAACTAACCTTATATAACACCCAAATAAAGCCCATTTTAACAAATATTCATAAAATCCAATTAACTTATTTAAAAATTAACCTTAATTAAACATAACAAATATTTATAAATAATTCCCAATAATTTAATACCATCAAACCCATCATACCCCTTATCTATAATTATAATTATCCTCAACATCTAATAATAATTAAATAAATAAATAACAATTTATTATATCAACAAATTTTTAATATTAAATATTATACTATTAATTACTATGAATATTACACCAAATCGGTTACTCTAAAATATATTAATTAAATCTTTTAACCAATATTCAATATCTAAATTATTAAATATTCTCCAAATTATTAACACCATTTATACCCTAATAAATTATGTAATTTATCCATAGTTTATAAATTCAAATGATCATAAATCTCCTTAATTAATATTTAACATAAGTATTAATTTATAATCCATCTAACTTAACATCAATTTACATTCCAAATTAAATCTATAAAACCTCACCTAACAAACCAACTCCCATTATACTAATCAAATAACTTAATAAACTCTTCCCAAATCCAATTCAACTTTACATCCCAATACATTAAAAACAACCAATTATATTTTAAATCACTTAAATACCTAATAATCACCCTATACTTAATCTAATTACCTCATACAACAATATTCAAACTTAATTCTAATATACAAACCACCTTCACTAACCCTTAATCAAATAAAAAATAATTTATATATCCTAATAAAATAACATATTAATTCTAAAATAACATAACCCCACAAATATATAAACCTATAACTCAACAAATAATAATTGTATAAATTTAATAATTAACATACAAATTATTTATTTAACCCCATATATTAATCTTATTCCTTATAACTATTTTCTTAAAAACATTCTTCTATTCATACTAAGTATGTATTTTTAATATCAAACCAAATAAAATTACAAAAAAAACTCCCCATCCCTAAAACAACCCATCCAAAAAATTACAAACCCCCATATTTTATCACTCACAAATACCCCATAAATACAAAATGGTAATCCCCAATCCCTAGTACACCTACAACAATTAAAAATACCCAACCCCCAACTTATCCAAACCCTACATATTAAAGTACCAAATTTCCCTAAAATAAAACCAACCCCCATAACAATTCCAAAGCCCCATTTAATACACCAAAAATTTTTATTAAGTACATATCCTCCACAAACCCAATCCATAAAAAAACTCAAAAACCCAAATATTACCTAATGAACCCATCACATTTATTATAAATCAATTAATAACATTACTCAATTAATCACCTATTCACACCTCAAATAAGAATTAAAACTTACAATCCAAACATACTACTTAATTTTTCAAAAACCACAAAATTCAATAAAACATAAATCATAAAACTCCCAATATTCTAATTTAAATCCACCAAATATATTCAACAAACACTCCAATTTAACCCACAAACCCCCCATACATCCATTTTAACCCCAAATACCCCAAATATCTTATCATTATTAACTTTAAAAAATATCCTAAAAACTAACTTCACCCCCAAAACTTTACCCAAACCTTATAATTCAAAATTAACAAAATTCATCCCTTAATATTTATTACCTAATCAACCCAACCATTAACAACTTAAACAAACTAAAAAATTACCAAATCCATCCCTCCCTCCAAATCTTACCATCCCCATTTAAATCTTACCCTTATACAAAATACCCATGTAATAACATTTTAACCTATGATCCCAACAATATTCATTTACCTTTATTTAATCTACAATTTCATTAAATAACCCTAAAACTTACTTTATAATTAATCCCCAAATTCCATACCCCCTAAACCTCAAAACAATTATTCCACTTAATTTACTATCCATACCCATATTTTTAAACCCCCCCCCCATAAACTGTTTCCCACCTATAAAAAAAAAATTATCTAACCCTCATAATCAACCTCAACCCAATCCACAAAAAACTTCCTAAATCTTCTAAATTACGTATCACCCTTTACAATACACTCACCATTCATCCCACCTACAATAACATTACAACCCTTATCAACATCCCCCACCTATTAACACACACCACCCATATTTCAAGCCCAAACTCCCCCAATATTAAAAACATGTTCATCTAAACCCAACCTATACTTTACAAATCAATCCCATTTTCCACCCATTAACAATTTCCCCAACATAATTTTCATAGCTTACCTTTCCCTCATATAAAAATCCATAACATCCCCCAATACATTGAGTTCCCTTAACCACATTATAAAATCCCACCCCCACCCCATATCACTTCCCCTAAACAATCATCCTTTCAATAACCTCCTACCCCACCCACCCCTATAACAAATTACACCCTACAACTTTACCCATACACTTATTAAACCCTAGCCCGGATTAAATTAATCCCCTTTACCTTCCTATAAAAATTATAACCACCAAAATTATCCCATCCAACGGAATTCCAAAAAACCCCCCATATATCCTCCATCTACTTCCTAAACTTCTTCATAAAACCCATTCCTACCCAATACATCAATCAAATCATATCCCACCATTACAAAACAAACTATCTTTCCCCATACATAACCTATTTTAACCAATTATCACCACAAAATCATACTTCAAATATTACAATCCTTAACTTTTAAATACTAATCTACCATTTTATTATTACCCAATCCACATTCACTTAAATACCACTCAACCTTAAACACCTTCAAAATAAACTCACAGACTACCATCCCCTTTCATATCAACATCAAATTTTTCCCTCCAACTAAACATTGACCCCTAAACTCCCACAACCAATTACCTTATTCCATTAAACACCCCAATAATTTCACCATCACCTTAATGTCCAAAACACCATACTCACCCACCTCACTATAAAACCTATTCACCCCAACAACCCACCCCATATACTAAATATCACCAAATAATAAAAATTAAATAAAACCCAAACCAACACCACAACCCAACTTCTTACCAACCACCCCCACTATATCCCACTCCCACCACAAATCCCCACCCCCATCCCCATTCCCAACACCTCCAAATTTCTATTATCCTACCATAAATTAAATACTACCCCACAACCTAACACTAATTTTCACAGTCTAATTTTTTATCCATTAACATCAATACACCCTCACCATCCCTTAATCCACCATTACCATTTTAAATATTCGGTTATATATAGTTTACCCTAACATTTAACAACACTATACCTCAATAACTCCTTTACTAAAATCATAATCACCCTAAACACCCCTATTCAACCCTCCAACCACCCAATCCTATATCCAAACTTTTCATAATTTTTATACTCAAACATACTCCCAAACTTTAACAATAAAACCTTTCAACCACTGACCATACCATAAAATTGGCAAATGTATTATAAGTCCAACCATAAACTCCATTAAAGTTAATACCCAACACCCAATAGTTATCCTCTCAGCCACACCCATCACCCCCATCCCATAACCATCCCCACCCCAAACTCTACCCATATTAAATACCATTATGTCCCACCCAACATCTACTCCACCAATAACTTTCTCCATATAGCACTTTATCAACCCCACCAACATTCTAGTCATACCCCCTTCATCCTCCTCCCACCCAAATCTCTTCATCACCTTGGTTAAACCCACCCACCACCCTACCATGTCCAACCCCCCCCCCCATCAACACATACTGTTTTAAACCTGTTTCACACCTTAATAATTCACCAAAAAAAAAAAAAAATCCAGTAAAACACAACCATACTTAATCCAATACAATCCATCACCCCACAATACCCCTAATTTTAACTCTACTCAACAGGAAATTTATCCATAAACTTCAACAACCTCACTACTCAAATAAACCTCCCCCTCTATCATACACAATTAAAATCCACATAAACCCACCCTAACCCTATAAAACTTATTCCACCCACCCTTTCCGACCAATCCCCCCCTAATTATCCCCCCTTACAACCCCCAACTATTTCCCATCTATTTCTAAACACCACCAAAACTTGGAAACACCATCACCTCCAGACACCCATCACGAATTCTTACATTTCAAACAATACCACTTTTTTCTACCACCCATTTCTCATTTCTACTTATAAACAAAATTACTTATCCAATAACCATAATTTTAAAATACCATTCCTATCACATCCCCCCAAATCCTCATCTATCTTCTCACCCCTTCAATACCCTTACCATTATCTTCTTAAAAATTCCTACAAAGAAACCAATTAATTTTGACTAACAACAGGGAAACCTTAATTAATCCATTTCTCCAAAAAACCCTCCTTATCCTACTTAAATAACTAACCCAACCCCATTCTCAAAACCACCCCAAAATACTATTTCTACCCATTTTTAACACCCCCAATTCCTTCCCTACAACATATCCCATCATCTTCAATATAACATCAAATCATAAACCACTTTACCTTATAAACCTGTTTTCTACATAAAACAACCATATCCTCAAAAGGGGGGGCTCCAAAACCCCCTACTTTAAAAACCTAACTTAACACCTCCCTAAACCTTTTATATTCTACCCCTTACACACATAACATATCCAACCATTCAATCATAAAAAATTTAACAACAATCCAAACACCCCAATCTCCCTTCCATAAACCAAATATTTTTTATCTCCTACTTCCCCATACTCCCCATTACAAAACCCACTAATCCCCATTTTTTCAACCTCCATATCCACCTCTTTGGTCAAACTAAACTCACACCAAAAACTCTTACAACCTAAACAACTAAACACAAACCATCACAAACCATTTATTTGCCCCAATTCCTAAACCCAAACCTCATTCCCACCTACAATCATGCATATACATCCTATTTCCTTATCACCCACAAACTATCAAACACTCCCCAAAACACCCAATATCATTTTCATAACCTACCAATGTTTGAAGTCAACATTTACCCACCTATTCACCTCAACCTCCCAATACCTTTTTCACAATATCCTCACTACTACCCTATATCCTAAATTCTCCCTCTAAAATTCACCATCTCCTGTTTAACCCCCTCCCCAAGTTATAAACTTTCCACCTACTACCCTGGTCGTTGATCTGCTTAACCACCAGCAAACCTATCACCAATATCCACCCCTACAATCCACCTCCAACAAAAGCCTCACCTTCCCTCATCCAATCTATCATAAATCATCTCCCAATTACCAATCCTTCATTAAATACTCTTATACAGTCCCCTATCTTCATAATCCCATACTTACCATTTTGATCCCCCTATCCCCCTCAAATTTATTCATAATTGTCAAACATACTCCCAAACCTCAAATTATTACCCCCTCTAAAGTGGTTCAAAATCCTTGTTTTATACTACAACACAATCCCACCCAATAACCAGCGGGTTGAATTGTTTATTTTTCCTACTGACCAGGGTGAATTTTCCATAGTTTTTTCAATTAAAACAAATATAACAGTCCTCCAAAATTTCCCCAACTCCTCCCCTGACAGCAACTATAACACCAATAGACACCTACCTGTACCACTTTTCAACCTTCCAACACCAAAACAACATATAACCAACACTCCTACCGCTGCCCTCCACCACATACAACAACTCTTCTTATCATCTACATATTCCTATGTACAACAAATTTTACAATACAACCCTCCAACTAACTAAAATTAAACCCCAATCTCCGTGATCCACCCACCCGTCTCGAAGGAACTGGAATAAACGACCCAACTTTCACCCGGCATTATCTGTCCAATAAACGTTAGATTTTTCCCCCGTTTTATTTATTCCCCCCCCCCTCCTACTTCTCCTCAAAACCCTTCACCACTACATATAAAAAACACCGCAAGTGTGACAACCAACACCAAAATACCCTATGGGGGCTTTTTAGGGTACGAACTCTGTGGTGGGGTGTCGGGCCACCGATACAAATACCATCTCTTAACCAAGTTTTACAACTTCAGGGGGTCTCCCCCAATAACGCTCATATCATGTTAAAGACCGCCCCCCTTGACACCTCACTCACCCGAACCAACCTACATGTAAAACCAACTAAAAATTCAACACAAATCTAATGAAACGCACACTCCATGTCGGAGGTTCCACCCACAATACACCCAAAATCCACAATGCAGTCGCTCTTGTCCCAGTATTGCTACGACGATACCCCGTCTTAATAGGTCGGACGTGCTACGATACACTACTCAGTTTAGATCACGACCCCTTCTTCATAGATTCTAAATCGTGAAATGTCCAGTAATAATAATCACACGCAAACGTCCCCTATCATAAGGAATGGTAATTTACTCCAAATATCAACTTCCCGGACTACCGACCTATTCAACGCTTAGTTAACTCACCTCTAAACTCTAAACGATACAATTCATTATTCCAACAACCTAACAAATATCACCATTTCATCCTAAGCCTAAATAAAACCCCTCAAACACAACATCTAATCCAACACCATCTTAGCGCGTCCCAGAATCCTCAAAAAGCATACCTACGAAATCAACAAAAAACTTCCAACCCTGAAAAGAACCCCAAAACTCAACTCCCAGCACCCCCCCCACTCCCCTAAATGAACAACCACATACCCTGTATATTCAACACATACCTAGGTGTACCAAAGTTCAATCACTACCAATAAATACCAGTTCAAAACTGTTCTATCTACTTTACCAAAACACGAAACCCCACACCGACGGTGAATACTAACTCACGCCTACAACCTCATATCACCACTTAACCAAACGGACAATCCTTAAACACCACCTCCCAACCTAATCTCACCAGTTTTATCCCACAACCCGATCTCATACAAAGAATATAGCATTCTCCATTCACCACACCCCTTCCCCACGGCCCACTGGCGCAGTATTCCCTCCCGGTGCCCCCCCACTTCCCACCCCATACTCACCACCTCTCCCCAATCCGCCAACTAACATACTTTATATATCAATATGACTCTGAACTCTCTACGCACTATACAAACAACACTCACAATGACATAGTCCTACCTGACACCTACATCCACCACGCGCACTGTCCAAACACTTGTTTTTCACATGTGTCCAGTTCATATATCCTATCACCAAAAGATAATATATACCCTCCTTATAGAGAGACCTCCTACTATGTCCCTCTCAGATATAGTATGTAACAAATTAGACTCTAATCGTTTAGTGGAGGCACTTTCCAATTCTGTAGGAATCTTTCTAGTGTCCATATTACTCTATCAGAATAGATATACTTACCATTACAGATAATCCATCCCATCATATTCACCCCCCATGTGTGTGTACAGTGTAAGATATGTCACTTTTCGTTGTTTTGTTAAACTATTCAGCATCTATAGAGTGTCGTGGTCTATATACCTCTCCTCACCACACTAATGTTTCAAGTGCGATAGATGCGCTACTCGAGTTAGAAAAGTGACCTCAATAGGCGTGTAACAGGATCCTTTACCTTTCTTTACCTTCACTTATACTGTCCTATTTTCTTTCAGTCCAAATAATTCTGCTTTATTTAATTCTGTCCATCATATCTAACATTCTTCTTAAATAATACTGCCCTCTATACCTTAATTCTTGCCTTTATACCTATGTTCTTCTTCATTACCAGTATTTTACCTTTCCTACAATCCATTTACAACTTTTGACTTCATTTTTCTTTGCAAGTACTGTTTCAGCACCCTGGCATGTACACATATTTTTTTGGGGACCAAGAAAGTCATAATTATACAGGGTGGCCACAAAGTCCCATTTCTCTGATAAGTCCAGTGAAGCTGACAAATACAACTCAATTAACAGTTTTGTGACAGAAGATTTATTTAAAACAAGACAAAGGAACAATACAAAACAAAAGGTTTAATAATTCAGTGGATTAGTATTTCCCCCACAGTAACTGATTACATATGATACTGTACTATAAGTTGTAAAACCTTTCCTTCTATTTAAGTTTTTATGTTTTGCCAGTTGTTCACTTATAGCCACAAGTTCAGTTGTTCACTTATAGCCACAAGTTCAGTTGTTCACTTATAGCCACAAGTTCAGTTGTTCACTTATAAATAACCTTTTTTCACATTGCTTTTCTCTTCATCATCATTATTATCCTTCAGCCCCAAATGGAGCATAGGTTTTAACAAATTCATGATAGTCCTTCTTGTCTTGTGCCATCTGCTCAACCCTTTACCTAAATGGCTGTTGCGTCATTCATTGACATTTCTTTTTTCTTTGATCCTTAGCCGCCGACCGTCAAAGCAGTCAGTGGCCATCACGCCTGGTTGCGTCTTGTAGGGCAACTACAAATTGATTCCACTTTGCTCGGTCGGTGGCCATCCTTCGTACAGTGCCCCAACTCTGGTTCATTCTTTGCATCTCAGCCTCCACAGTCCTTCGCCAAGTTGTTTTTGGTCAGCCTCTCGTTTGTTTTCCTTCAGGGGTCCATAGCATAGCTGTTCTTGTGATGGCATCGGGGTCTCTTCATTGACATTGCTTCAGTTTAAAACAGGCCATGACAAGAAAGAAAAAAACCCACGACATGAGTTATAGCTGATAGCGCAGTTACAAACAGCAAACAAAAAAATAACATAGCAGCAGGACTTTGAAATAAACTCTAAACAACTTTATTATACCAATCTTGGAAATACTCAATCAGTGATTGTAACTTTAAAACATGTTATCATTATTTACTGTGATCTAAATACAATAACTGTCATGTGTAACTGTAGATAGTGTATTGTTATCTTCTGTTATCAGTTAACGTTGACTTTTTTTGTTATCACTGTTAAGTTCATATAACCCCATCACCTGTGGAAGCAGTGAAGAAAAATGGTGTCATATTTAAATGTGTGCAGATTTCTCTATCATCTCTTATTTGCTGTGACAGTTGCTAGTGTTTTTAAAAAAAATGTTATCATCTTCATAAATTTTCTGTGTGAAAGTTGACAGCCATGTGTCTCGTTTCAGCAACTAGAACAATGTACCTAGTTTACTGTTGTTGGTGCAAAACCACGGCTTCCTCTTTCTTCCCTTGCCCTTCTTGGTTGTGATTTAATCTTTATCTCAGCAGATGTCAACATTTTCAGCTCAGATGTCAAGTCAATCCTATTGTGTGATCGTTTTTTTTTTTTTTTTTTTTTTTTCGTATGCCCGCTAATACTCGAGACGAAATCTCAGGTTATTATTATTAATGTCTAACCTGACATTGATTTTACGTGAGTATCCCTTTTCTTGTACAGAGACAGGTGTCCCTCGCCATTCAGGCAGATACTCGCCGATTTCGGAGGTACCCATTAGAGCTGGGTCGGCTCAGGAGCCGCCAATCCCTGGTCGACGACACTCCTTCAAATGTTCTCGCCAGGTCTCGAGTTAATCCAGTCCAATTCCCGGTTGACGAAAAATCCTCAAATGCCGTTGCCCGGGTTTGATCCTGAATCACCCGGTTGCCAGAGCGGTGTTGTAACCACTACGCTAGCGCGGCTCCTAGTGTGATCGTGAAACATGGAGAATAACAAAAATAACATAGTTTTTTGATTTTTTAAAATTTTGCCTCGTTGTGGCGAGGCTCTCCCCTTTCAACCTAGACACAAGTGTCCATTGGTTATATTGGTGTGAATGTCCAAATATGAAAGGCCTTGCAGTCTGAACTAGAAAGATACAGACCTTCGTGTCAAGAACCAGACAAACACCAGTGGAACTAGGTGAAGTGAAGACATAGCGAGTGATAGGACAGACATTAAGAAAGCCAGCTGATAGCCTTACAGATTAGTCACTATTCTTGAATACCCAGGGTTAAGAGAAATAGAGGCATACAAAAAAAAATAAAAAAAACTCATGGAGAAGAGAACTGAAGGCAAACATGAAAGGATTAAAGAAGACATGAAAAGATGGCACCGGACAGGAAGACTTGACGTGTTTTTGTTGATGACTTGTGCTGCAGGCGGAGCAGAAAGGTGTCGTGGCTGATTAACAAAAGTCAGTTCTGTTTCTTTTCTAGTTTTCTATGAGTTGTTTCCCTTTGCAAACTTTGATGAAAAGTTTGTACATGAACCTTGCTGTGTAGAAGCTAACAAACAAGGGTATCTGTTCTACTTCTAAAACGGTGTTCATCGTTTAATTCTGTCAGTGCAAAACAATATCTTTATCTTCTATCACCAGCTCTTCTTGTCCTCGATTTAACCTTTGCCTTAACATATATCAGTTTTGTGCAGTTGGTCGTTTTTGTTTTTTGTTTTCAATTTTAATTATGAGTTGTTTCCCTTCGCATTCCTTCGATTAAGCTCTTGAATATTCTGTGTGAAAGTTAAACACCAGGACCTCAGTTCTAAAACCAGGGTTGCGAGTCGGCCAAGATATTTTCCGACGACGACTCCCACTCCGGAATTTTAGACGTCCAACTCCGACATTATTTTTTTTTAATTTTCAAATTATGCACTTATAAGGAATTATGTATAAGTATGTGTGTGAATAAATGAATACATGGCTTTCGTAGACTACAGTTTAAACTATTCATTCATTCATACAGTAATACAAAATAACAAATCATCCACATCTGCACACAAATGACTGCTTTAACCAAACACTATGAGGCAAAATAGTTTCATTTTAAAATTGACGAGAAAATTGGCAGGTTATATAGGTTATTTTCATTTCTTGTGTGCGTGAGTGATGTGTGTGTGTGTGTGTGTGTGTGTGTGTGTTTTTTTTTTTTCTGAATGTGCCAAGAAATCTCGAATTGTGATGCAGACTTTATTTACGATCAGAAACTACTGTTATGTAAAAATGGGATGTACTTTAGCACGGAAGTGGTTTTAGAAGTTCCACTACTTTAAAATGGTATTTAAAATTTTTTTAAGCGCCTCTCCCTTGCATGGGTCAAACATGGATCTGCCTTGACTTAAAGGGTTGTTCACAAATTATGTAACGCAAAGACGGGGGGGGGGGGGGGGGGGGGGGGGGGTGGGGGGGGGGTGGGGGGGGGGGGGGGGGTGCTTTGGTGCTGGGGGTTCTGAAATGTTGTGGGTTTTTATTACGCACACATTACAGGGGGGTGGAGGGCCTCAAAATGTAAAAAAATTGCGTTACGTAATTTGTGAACTAAGTCTCGTAAAATTCGGAGTCAAGACATCTTTTAACAACATTGCAGATGTAGACAATATAGTTCAAGCGAACGAAAGAAGAAGAAGACATCTTTTTTCAATTCCACCACTCCGACTCCTACTCCACAGCCCTGGTCAGAACAAAACCACGTCTTTTTCTTCATGTCCCCACTATAAATTCCTTCCCCTGCTCTTCTAGTACTCGATTAAACCTTTGTCCTAGCAGATACCAGAACTGTGCAGTTTTAGTGGGGGGGGGGGGGAGGGGGGGGAATGAGGGGGGGGGGGGGGTGGTTGCCTCCCTTCACAAACTATCATCAAGTGGTCCGCATGTATCTTGCCGTGTGATAAGCTAATTTATCATCTTTATTCTAACTTCTAAGTCACTGTTCGTAGTTCAGTTCTTTTAGTGCAGAGCAACTTTTTAAATTCTGCCACTATATTTCATGCCTTGGAAGGACTCCCTTACCAGAAAAGCTTTTGCGGCCGACATAAAGAAACGATATCAATTTGCCAAAAGTCAGGAAAAGACATTGACTGATGATATAGACCAGAATTTCAACACCATTTCAACAATATATAAGTAAAGCAGCAAATCATGCTTGGGATTCCAGGAAAGAAAGAAGCAAGACTGGATAACACCAGAAACATTAAACACCATAACGATAAGAAAGGAAATGAAAAGAAAGAAAACAGAAGCGAAGTCCCCCAGGTTAAAGCAACTATATAGCGAACAGTACAGTCAGCTGGACAAGGAAGTTAAACGCCAAACCTGAGCCAACAAAAGGAATTTCCTAGACGATCTTGCAAGACAGGCAGAGGAGGCAGCACTGAGAAATGAACAAAGCACAGTATACAAAATAACTAAATTCATCAGCGGAAAACGAGGTGCAAACAATATTACATTAGTAAGAGATAAGCAAGGAAATCTCATCACGACAGCAGAGGGACAGGAAACAAGATGGGCAGAGCACTTCAGAGAAACTCTGAACAAGGAACCACCAGAGACACAACTGAATGTTCCTGAAGCTGAAAACGATCTAGATGTGAATACAGACATTCCACGAAAAGAAGAAATCATCACAGCAATCAAAGGGTTAAAGAACGGCAAAGCTCCGGGCCATGATAACTTAAATGCAGAGCTATTTAAGACAGACCCTGAGCTAGCAGCAGAACTATTAGAACCACTATTTGCACAAGTCTGGAAAACGGGGACAACACCATCAGAATGGAACAAAGGAATAATTGTCAAGTTGCCCAAGAAGGGAGATCTTGCAGACTGCAATAATTGGAGAGGAATCACTCTTCTCTCAGTTCCCAGCAAAATACTAGGCAGGATAATTACACAGAGAATTTCAAAGGCAGTAGACCACAAACTGAGGAAGGAACAAGCAGGATTTAGAAAGAATAGAAGATGTGTAGATCATATATTCACTCTCAGGAACATTATAGAGCAGTGCTCAGAATGGCAAAGACAGCTTTACATTAATTTCGTTGATTTTGAAAAGGCTTTTGACAGCATACATAGGGACAGTTTGTGGAAAATACTGAGGGCTTATGGAATTCCAAGCTGCATAATGTCAATTATAAAAAGCCTTTATGCCAACTTTACGTGTAGTGTTGGGCAGAGCAACCTAACCTTTGAGGTGAAGACAGGAGTACGACAGGGATGCCCCTTGTCAACCACTCTATTTTTAACAGTCATAGACTGGGTGATGCGCCAGACAACAGAGGGCAGTCCAAGAGGAATAAGATGGACAACATTTTCTACATTGGAAGATCTGGAATATGCAGATGACATTGCACTACTAGCACATTCACATCAACACATCCAGGAAAAAACGGATAGACTTAACAAATTTAGCCAGCAGGTGGGCTTGAACATCAATTTAAAGAAGTCTGAGGTCATGACGCTCAATGTGAGCAACCCTGAGCCCATATCAGTATGGAATCAGCAATTGGTACAGACAGATACCTTCACATACCTAGGAAGCATAGTAACACCAGACGGCGGGGCAGGCAAAGACATCAACATCAGAATGAATAAGGCAAGAACAGCCTTCTTTAGCCTAAACAACATCTGGAAGTCCTCCCAATACAGCACAAGCACAAAATTAAGATTATATCAGAGCTGTGTGCTTTCTGTGCTTCTCTATGGTACGGAATGCTGGAGAGTTACAGAGAAGGAAATGTCGAAATTGTCCTCCTTTCACACAACATGCCTAAGAAAAATTCACCGAATCTTTTGGCCGAATACCATCACTAACCAAGATCTGCTTACTCGTAGCAAGCAAGAGGACATGCACACCATCATAGCTGGCAGACGCTGGAGCTGGGTTGGTCATGTCCTCAGATCTTATTATTGTCTCTTGCTACGCTAATTCACTTTCTCGTCACTGACACTAGCTTTTGCTCACAATGCCGACAGAAATGGTACTACTGGGTACTCATCTCTTAAAACGTTCTGTTCTTCTTAGTTTGGGTCACACAACTCCTGCTGAGGCTCGTTACTTTAGCCCACCCAAGACTGAGGGGGACTAAAGATGTAGCTTCTATACAATCTCTATGCTCCTGCGAAGTTCCATGCAGCTGGATTGACTCGAACATACGACCTCAGGTTTTATGACACGAATAAAACCTGTAACAAGGAAAAATAGGGGCTAATTTCTGTCATCAAGCCCACCTATTTCTAATGTGGATGAAATGAGCGTGTGCCTCAGGTGTCTGCATGTAGGATGAATGACAACATGGCTCAGTATGATTTAGCAATAGCGAGACAAGACAGGTGTCTACTTGCAAAACCTTCTTTCTGATAAATTAATACATGGATACATCCAATAATATGAATTCAATACATGAATACATCCAATAATATAAATTCAATACATGAATACATTCAATACATGAATACATCCCATAATATGTACACCTAGGTGTGATACAACCATTTCCTTCCCCCTATAATATACCAGGCCCTCTCTGACAAGTGCTATACTAGCTGGTAACATATATCCTAACAATATTGTTATGTTCTTATGATAGGAGTATATGAGACGAGGACTGTTTGGTGATATATCAGGTGGGAGTTATAGGAGACAATAGATTGATGTTAGATGAGACATTAGATTGAGTCCTAACAAGGACTGTTTTGGTTATATTTCAGTTGGTTTTATCTGAGATAATAGACTGAAGTTATAGGAGACAATAGATTGAGTTATAGGAGACAATAGATTGAGTCCTAACAAGGACTGTTTTGGTTATATTGCAGTTGGTCTGAGAAAATAGATTGAAGTTATAGAAGACAATAGATTGAGTTATAGGAGACAATAGATTGAGTCCTAACAATGACTGTTTTGGTTATATTTCAGTTTGGAGTTATCTGAGTGATAAAGGTTGATAAAGTTGATAACGTTGGATTTTTATTCCCGTTAATGATATCCACCAAAAGATAGATATAAGTGGATGGAAGCAGACATCATCATCATCATCAGTTGATAAGATCTCTATGGTGTTGTTTGCTCCACTGTAGTGTATGGAATGTCAACTTGACCTACGCAGTGGTGTGTAGACATGGATTGAGTGTATAATGTGCGAATGATGATAAGGGTTCGTGTTGTTGACAAATGTTCTTTTCTCACACTCATGTATGACCGGAAGTCATCGACACCAACGACTGTGTACCTTTTCTAAAGTTTAATTGAACGTACACACTCGACAGCACAGATAGTGACAAATCACAGGTTGCCATAATACATCATAGTACAGTGGACAAATGGTCTTGCAATGTTACATGGGCACTCATGTAGATTAATATTATAATGGACTGTCAGTAGCCAAGCACTCAGTATCGCCCATACATATATCATCTGACTTCACTGACTGAGCACGTCAGCTTATAAACAATATTTCAGATGGCTTCTAAACCTAACCTCGTCTAGCGACGATTCTTCAACATAATGTTCAGCACATATTTTTCCATATAATAATATTGAACCGCTAGCAATGGGTTCTCATGTGTAGCAGTGATCTCTGGACTGATCAAGCGATAATACGGGCATCCCTTTTCTCTTCTTGAAAGTCACTACATGTTTTGGTTCCAAGATGGCTGCACTCGTGAGCTGTCACTCACGTTTGGATACAGATAATGAATCTGTCCTAAAGTTAGTCATTCATAAAACATTGCATTGCTCTGTAGATTTGATCATGAACAATTGACTGCATTCTACAGAATATAGTGCTGCTAGGAATCGAAGTCGTTTTCATCGAGTCAAATATATTCTCTTAGACATTCAAATCGTAACTATCGAAAATGGTGGCTTCGATCGAGAGTTCATAAGAGTGTCTTTGATTACCTTGGTAGAGGAAATATGGAACTGCCATTCCTTGGCAATATGAATAAACACTGGGGTAAAGCATACACGATAGGTCTAGACGACTATCACTTTCCCCACAAATACTGAGATCACTTTTTCCCCGGCGACAGGCCGACATAGGAAAACACACAGTCCCTATCAGGACGAAGCCAAATCACACCACACTCTAGCGACACATCCGCCGAATAGCCTTTGACCTCTCTAGAGACAACAGAACATATAGTTCGACTTAGATATGTAAAGATATACAGATATAAGACAGACTCGTCCTACTCAGACAAACAATACACATAAATTCAGGCCATAGATATTCTGAAGCAAGAACAATCTATTATTACCCAAACAACGAATAAATCGCAGTAAAATGGATTTATCCGCGGAGTTTGATCGAAGAGATGGCACAACTTTCAAGGGAAGTAACTCAATAATGACTTTCCCTTAAGCACAAAAAAATTACCTATGTATAATATTGTAAGATATCAAAGACTGCACGTAACAGTCTTACCACACCTCCCGGGGAAAAAAAAAAATGGAACTTTTTTTTTTTTTTTTGAAATACATCTAGGAGCAACGTACAATAGGCTCACAACGCATGAATAATGCGCAGATGAAAATATCAGGAATACCTATAACGCCTAATATGAGGCTAAGTCGACTTATGGAGCGACTGGTGAGAATGTGTCTCATAAACTGAGAGAAATTATTTCTCTACAAGTATATTTTTCCAGGAAGGTGTCATCAAAGTATAATACAATTCTGGCAATTACACAATGCCTAAAAAATTCATATCATCATTTCGTATTAGATATCTTAAATTTATGATTTATGAAGAAAAAAATCATCAAAGCACAGCGGTGAATAAACATCCATGAACCGCTATGTAGTGATACAATCATTATATTATTAAATTACAAATGTGTATCTATCATGATATAGAAAAGGAACTACTATAGAACTAGACATATCAAGAAGTCTAAGCCCTAATAGTTATGTGGAATCATGTGGGCATCTTGACAGAATGTCTGCCATCACATTATCTGATCCACGAATAGCTCGCACAGAGAAATGAAAAGGTTGAAGAGCAATTGCATATCGAGTAGACCTCGAGCTCTTCAAATTCTTACTCTGTATAGCAGTAAGAGCTTTTTGGTCGGTTTCTACTATGAAATGTGCGCCTAGAAGGAATCTCTGTAGTTTGAGGATCGACCAAACCATAGCTAATAGCTCACGGTCTAAAACCGAATAATTCCTTTCTGCCGCATTAAGTTTTCTGGAAATATACATTACAGGATGCAGAGTTCGAGAGTACTCTTGCATTAGTGCCGCTCCAATCCCAGTGGATGAAGCGTCACTACGAAGAACGAATGTCTTATCTTTAGTGGGTAGCACTAAAATAGGTGGTGTTGAAAACAATGTTTTAATCTTATCCAGAGAGCATTGGCATTCCTGAGACCAGTGGACCACATTAGGCGAACCTTTCTTTAGAAGTGTTGAGAGAGGTGCCATGATAGAGGATAGATTCTGAATGAATCTGCCATAAAATTGAATAAGACCTAACAGACTTCTCACCTGTTTTTTAGTCTTAGGGATTGAGATGTTAAGTATCTTACTAGTATTATGGTCCTCTGTCTTTAGGAAACCATGACCAACTCGGTGGCCTAGGAAAGAAATTTCGCTAAAACCAATATAGGCTTTAGAGGGTTTCGCTGTCAGGTTGTGCTCACGCAAAGTAGACAGCAATTCATCTAACCCTGAATAGTGATCTTCCCAAGTATCGCTGAAAAGACAGATGTCGTCTAGATATGCAATGACATCTGACCGATAAGATAGGATTCGGCGCATCATGCGTACGAACGTAGCTGGTGCGTTCATAAGACCGAAAGGCATAAAATTCCATTGGAACAAACCTCTAGGTGTTGAAAAAGCCGTGAGAGGTTTGGCGCGTTCAGATAAAGGAACTTGCCAATATCCTTTAGACAAATCAAGTTTAGTGAAAAAATGAGATTTGGAGAGTCGAGTAAGTAGCTCTTCCAGTAAAGGCATAGGTTCGGCATCGAACTTCGTTACTTGATTCAATTTTCGATAGTCAACGCAAAGACGTATGTTATTGTCTTTTTTACGCACAATAACCATCGGCGAAGAATATGCAGAGGTGGATGGTTCGATTATTTTCAAATCTATCATCTCATCCAACTCTTTCTCGACCTGTGCTTGAAAATGTATAGGTATAGGATAAGGTCTAACCCTAATAGGAGTATGGTCAGTTAGAACAATGTCATGTTGAATGACATTCGTTTGTCCAGGGATGTCAGTGAGTACATCCTGAAATGTTTGCAACATAGTTGAAACTTGTCGCTGTTCTCCTAGAGACAAATCAGGAGAGACAGTAACGTTCTTCCATGATTCACTGGAATGAAGTGGGATCATTGGAAGAGGAAGATTTACATCTGAAAAACTTGTTTCCTCATCCTGTATCACGGACAGTGATGAGTAATGACCATGTTGTACTGGAGAATTGTCCGTTGCTTGGAAAATGGGTTGCAAATAATCCGGACGTTCATGGAATTCAGTAAGCATATTGATGTGGAAGGTTTTATGCTTCCCATCAATATCGACAATATAGTCGACATCGGAAATTTTCGATATTATATCGTACGGACCTTTCCAAGAAATAAGTAATCTGTTTTCCCTACAAGGTAGTAATACAAATGCTTTGTCACCAGGACAAAGTTGTCGTAAGCATCTCTTCTTATTGGCAAATTGCCTTGCCTTCTGTTTCGCAAATTCAGAAGAAGAAGTTGCTAATTTGCATGCTTCGATAATTTTTTGTCTCAACGCGATGACATATTCGTAGGATGACTTTGTGTCATCGTCAATATTGTCAGATGTTATGAGATCGTGAAGCAACGACATAGGGCCACGCGGACGCGCGCCAAAGACGAGTTCAAAGGGAGAAAATCCCGTATGTTCATTGGGTACCTCTCTGTAAGCGAAGAGGGCCGCAGGTAAAACTCTGTCCCAGTCTTGAGGATGATCCTCAGTTATCTTCCCCAGTAAGTTTTTAAGTGTTCTATTAAGGCGTTCGACCATACCATTAGACATTGGATGGTAGATACTACTTAAAGATCTATCTATCTGCAGGGTAGACATTACTTGAGACATGGTATCTGATATTAGTTGGGTGCCATGGTCTGACAATATCTCTCCGGGGAACCCCAGACGAGAAAATATAAGCCAAAGAGCATCTGCAATATCAGCAGTAGTAATGCTCTTCAGAGGAATAGCCTCTGGCCAACGTGTGCACATATCAACACACGTCAAGATAAACTGATGTCCTCTGGCAGACTTGATCTTAAATGGACCAATAATGTCTATAGCCATTTTTTGGAACGGCCGAATAGGAATGTCCGCCGCCTGAATGGGTGCAGCATGCCGTGGACCTTTGGATTTAACTTCCTGACATACTTTACAAGATCGACAATAAATACGTATGTCCTTGTTTACCAATGGCCAAAAGAAAGCCGCAAGGACTCTTGACTTAGTACGGGAAAAACCCATGTGTCCAGCACACTGAGAGTCGTGAGCGTGCTGCAAAATTTTAACTCTCAAATTCTTGGGAACCAGGATTTGAGAATGACTTGACGTAATGGAGTCTTGAACCATACGTACAAGTACGCCATTCTTCTTTGTAATCCACGATTTGCGACTTGTGTCTTTATTCGGATCACCTTTAGTTGCAAGAATGAAGAATTTCTTCAGAGTGGGATCATCTTCTTGCTGTTTTATAAACGAGTCACGAGAAATTACCAAGGGATTATCTTGGTTATGCACTTCATTATCTTCAATAGATGAAGTTTGAGGCACATTAAGAGCCTGAGCTCTAGTGACTACAGCGTTAGCAATCTGCATGTTTTGCCTTTCCCACGTGGAAATTTGTTGCGGAGTGCATTCCTTGACTCCATGAATGCGACCGATGATGAGGTCAGCGATCGGATTCGGAAGAAGACATGCGTGTACATCTCCTGTAAAGAAAGGAGTAGCAATCCTAATGATAGCAGTAGAGTATTTCTCTAATGTGCCGCCAAATGTTACACATTTGACTACTTGTCCAGTGGCACGGGAAGGATCTACGAGTGACTGCCTAACACCAATTGTGGTGCATCCAGAATCAAATAGCACAGAGACTGGATTGTTATTCACTAAACCCTTATGTAAGACAAGAGAACCTCTTCCATCATGCGCGACTGATGCCGGAAGAGCAGGAAGAGGATGGCCACAGCTTAAAGTAGACACTGTGGTTGGCTCAAATAACGTTTTGCATTGGGGGCACTGAGATGCTCTCCCAAAATCAAAAGCGGCACATGCCATATTACTAGCATCATTATTATCTTTACTCTGTTTATAGGCTTCATGGGACTCTTGTTGTACAGAGTTTGCCTGAAAATGTGGTTTATGTCTTTTGTTTTGAGATCTACCTCGGTTATTATCACCTCTGTAGTTATTGTTACCTCTATTGTAACCCCTATTTGGGTTTGAGTCATAGTTCCCTTGGTTACCATTATCATATTCATTATAATGAGTATCTCTGTAATTATGATCTTGTTGACTCCAAGACGGATAACCCTGATAGTTTCTATAATTACTTCCTCTACGGAAATTCCTATAATTATGACCACCCCTGTGTCGAGAGCTATCAGGTCGTCTCCAGTTCTTTGAAGAAGAACCCTGAAATGATTGGTTACCTTGGTTTTGATAACTATTATGGTTACCTTTTTTATCAAATCTGTTTTGAGGTCCCTGAAATCTGTGTGAATAATTGGGATTGTATGGTGTTGCTGAAGCAACTGGCATACTCTCCTTAATCTTAGTGTTGCCAAAAGTCACGTCGGGGTGTGCAGTGACATATTGGGAACAATATTCTTCCATTTCTTTTAGAGATTTGGGTTTACGCTCATGTATAAATTCAAGGAAAGGTTTGTTCACACATGACATAATCTTATCTCTGAGCAACAAATCCATAAGTCCTTCATACGTTTTTTCTGTTTTGGAAAGCTCAATCCAACGATCAACTGTGAGACGTGCCTTTGCAGTGAATTCTGAGAATTCTACACCCGTCTCAGGTACCATCGTCTTAAATAAAAGGCGATAGCCTTCCTCACTTAGCTGATATTTTTTTATCAAAGCCGCCCTAATGACATCATAATTATCCTTATCTGCTTCTCCTACAAGGCATAATCTAGTCAAAGATTCACCTTTCAAGTTTTCTGATAATTGATTAGCGTATTGTGATTTATCCACATTATGTGTACGACAAGAACGTTCAAATCTATCCAGCCAGAATGTAATATCGTCACTGGACTGATTGAACGGTGGAACCTTAACCTTGTAAGTAGAAGGTTTACCATTACCACTAGATGCCTGATTAACATTACTCATACTTGTCAATCTCAATTTCTCCAACTCAAATTCATGTTCTCTTATTGCTTTTTTCTCTTCAGCATCTAATCTTTTTTGTTCAGCCTCCCTGTCTAATCTTTTTTGTTCAGCTTCCCTGTCCAATCTTTTTTGTTCAGCTTCACTGTCTAATCTTTTTTTTGTTCAGCCGCAGCTTCTCTTTCTAATTTTTTTTGTTCAGCTTCAAATCTCCTTTCCTCCATCTGCATCTGCAATTTCTTTTGTTCAGCAGCAGCCTCAGCTTCTCTTTCTAATCTTTTCTCTTCCGCCATAGCTTTTCTTTCTTCTGCAGCTAATCTTTTCTCTTCTGCCATAGCTCTTCTCTCTTCTGCAGCTAATGCTTTGTCATATTGAGCAACTGCCCATTGTTCTAATTGTTGACCAGTTTTTATCAAGGGCTTTCCCTTGTATAATGAAGTATTCTAATGTAGACATGGTGTCTAACAATAATACTAATCACCTGAAATAATAATAATACCACAAGTTCTCAATGACTTGATTAATCAGTATACTATCCCAATATCTGTGGGTCACAAGCCTTTAATAAGGTCTTGTATAATAGTAATAATAATCAGGTACTGGTTTATACCATAATCCAAGTGCAGTGCACAGGCAATTGTGTCTTATGAAATATACCTATATAAAACATATGTCAACCAACAGAATACATAAAGTACAAATAGGACTGACAATACAAGAACGTTTGCAGAAATCAAAATAAATCAAATAGGGAAATCAATGAAAATAATCACTGAATCTGCAAAGAATAACAACACAAATGACGTCACAATATATGAATATAAATTGTGAATAGAACTGAAAGATAGAAAAGAGTAGACCAACAAATTACAAACAACTCAAAACAAAACTAAAGAACAAAGAAATATTACAAAAATAACAATAATTACAGTCTTCACAGCTAACACAAAAGCAACAGTTGTCGCAGCAAATTTTCAATCAAGAAAATTGCACCTATAGAAAACGCCCACAACGGACCCTCTATGACGTGGGATATTCTGTTGTGAGGACGCCGCCCAACCTTAAACACAACCCGCTGACATAGAAACTAACATACTATACAAACAAATAACATGTAAACATAAATATATATAAATTATGTGTATGATAGTATGTGTTGCAAAATAGGCTCAGTTTTACAGTAATGGCAAAGTTATTTTTATGAACATAAACAAACTGCCACTTTATTCAATTAAACATTCTGGCCTTAAATATTAAAGTTCATATATGGAAAACAAGAAGATCCATCGATGAAAATAGGACTTCTTAGTACACAAATACTGTCTTCCTGTTAACATTGACAAGAATTGATCCAACTGTTCTGTGAAACTCTGTAATGTCTAATGTAAAACTGTCAACAACGCTGGCCTACATACTGCATTCACTTGACAGGTCACGTGACGAAGTGTTGACAAAGAGCAAACCAATACTGCAAGTGTGTCGTATCAGCCACAGGAAACGGTCTGGTATCGGTAATCTGTTGACTTCTGAACTTCTGCGAGGTCAAACCCAGAAAGCTGGTCCACCAGTTGATAAGGTTGATAATGTTGGATTTTTATTCCCGTTAATGATATCCACCAAAAGATAGATATAAGTGGATGGAAGCAGACATCATCATCATCATCAGTTGATAAGATCTCTATGGTGTTGTTTGCTCCACTGTAGTGTATGGAATGTCAACTTGACCTACGCAGTGGTGTGTAGACATGGATTGAGTGTACAATGTGCGAATGATGATAAGGGTTCGTGTTGTTGACAAATGTTCTTTTCTCACACTCATGTATGACTGGAAGTCATCGACACCAACGACTGTGTACCTTTTCTAAAGTTTAATTGGACGTACACACTCGACAGCACAGATAGTGACAAATCACAGGTTGGCATAATACATCATAGTACAGTGGATAAATGGTCCTGCAATGTTATGTTACATGGGCACTCATGTAGATTAATATTATAATGGACTGTCAGTAGCCAAGCCCTCAGCATCGCCCATACATATAAATCATCTGACTTCACTGACTGAGCACGTCAGCTTATAAACAATATTTCAGATGGCTTCTAAACCTAATCTCGTTTAGCGACGATTCTCCCACATAATGTTCAGCACATATTTTTTTCATATAATAATATTGAACCGCTAATAACGGGTTCTCATGTGTAGCAGTGATCTCTGGACTAAACAAGCGATAATACGGGCATCCCCTTTCTCTTCTTGAAAGTCGCTACATGTTTTGGTTCCAAGATGGCTTCACTCGTGAACTGTCACTCACGTTTGGATGCAGATAATGAATCTGTCCTAAAGTTAGTCATTCATAAAACATTGCATTGCTCTGTAGATTTGATCATGAACAATTGACTGCATTCTACAGAATATAGTGCTGCTAGGAATCGAAGTCGTTTTCATCGAGTCAAATATATTCTCTTAGACATTCAAATCGTAACTATCGAAAATGGTGGCTTCGATCGAGAGTTCATAAGAGTGTCTTTGATTACCTTGGTAGAGGAAATATGGAACTGCCATTCCTTGGCAATATGAATAAACACTGGGGTAAAGCATACACGATAGGTCTAGACGACTATCACTTTCCCCACAAATACTGAGATCACTTTTCCCGGCGACAGGCCGACATAGGAAACACACAGTCCCTATCAGGACGAAGCCAAATCACCCCACACTCTAGCGACACATCCGCCGAATAGCCTTTGACCTCTCTAGAGACAACAGAACATATAGTTCGACTTAGATATGTAAAGATATACAGATATAAGACAGACTCGTCCTACTCAGACAAACAATACACATAAATTCAGGCCATAGATATTCTGAAGCAAGAACAATCTATTATTACCCAAACAACGAATAAATCGCAGTAAAATGGATTTATCCGCGGAGTTTGATCGAAGAGATGGCACAACTTTCAAGGGAAGTAACTCAATAATGACTTTCCCTTAAGCACAAAAAAATTACCTATGTATAATATTGTAAGATATCAAAGACTGCACGTAACACAGGCCAGATTTTGACTCGACTTAGCGAAGCAGGCTGCAGGTCAATGCTCTCAGGTAAGCTATAAATCAAAGCTGACAACTCCTCTCTTCAGTCGGTCGTCTCTGGCTTCGTGTTCGGTGTTGCGTGTTTTTAGCATAAATCTCGCCCGATTATATAGGCAGGTAAAATAACTTCTACTGGTAAAGGAAAGCGTTTGGTTGGTTCCTGGCGGAGCAAGCTGATTGGTTGCCTGCAGTTTCGTCTTATGCTCATACAGCCTAATTTTATTCAGTTTTCTTCCGCCATCTTGCGTGAACAAGATGGCCACGACCCACATCCGAAAAAAACAGGGCTTAAGTTTTTCCTGGCGTAACTTCAGGTAATTTATTCCGGCTCAGCAACTGTGCGTTGATTGGCTGGGGCAAATTTGTATCCCGACATAATGATTTAACAAAGTAGTGGGGTTACACACATTCGTTTCACGACAATAAAATAGCATAACATTATTAGGCCTATAACACGTGGTAACTAAGCATGTTATTGTCGACTCACAGGCGCCACCTTTATGTACAGTGCATGATGCTTTTCATGAACACGTGGCTGCCATCTTGCCAACAGTTAATATTAGTAGTTGACTGCTTTTCTGCCCGGCCTCACGCATGAAATAGGTTCCTACTATATTCGCTTTTCTTGCCCGGTCTAATGAATGAAATGATTGCTACTAAATTTTCACAGCTGTGATCTGGACTTAACGTGCCTAATAAAACCTATCCACTAATCTATCACTTCAAAACTAACTCTAATGTCCTAAAAGAAATCTCCTCATGAAACGCATTTATTTATCTATTTCATTAAACACGATACCAAATAGGTGGCAGACCTACATCCCTATATTATTTCTAAGACCATAGACCGAAATGTTGAGGAATCACCTTCTACCTAAATTAACTCACGTGTTCCAGGCATCTTCAGATCGATTCTGGTTTCTTACTCTGGTTTCTTTGGGGCGACTGACGAAGAAAAAGGCCTCTGCTGGCCAGCGCACCATTATATAGGCCGCTAGGCCTAATCACTCACAGTGTAGTGCGTGCGCGCAGTAATTGGGCCACGCAAATAACACACGCGATGGATGCTGTAGAAGGAGCGAAAACACAAATATAAAATACCACTATTTCTAGGCTTTATTGTGGCCCAGTAATATATCTTCCTCTTTAAGATGATGTGGTAAAAAGGTAAGGAACCACGGACACAATGGCGATGACAAGATGGTGCTGTCAAACGACAGACGCCATAACGATTACAAGATGGCGCAGCTACATTAATATTAATCCCAGTGAGCGAAAATCATTCATTGCATTTATACTGAAGATGTTTACATTTTCATTTGCACTGGTTGAAAGGGTTAATATCATTAGTATGTACATCAATTCTATCATTATCCACTTCTTGCTCCATCTCGAACTTGGGACTACCTCTGCATTTGGTTCTGTAAGAGAAACCCGCATAAAGCAGTAACCAGCTCTTGCAGTGGTGATTCATGAAACCATCATTCTATATGCTGAGGTTGCCAGCCTCGTGTGACTTGGAAATCCACTAGTAATTTTCAAATGTTAATAAATGCAAAATTGTAGTGGTATTGATGGTATTGTATGATGGTGATATTACTAAGTGTGATGCATGAGGTCAGCTGTGAAGGCTCCTGAGATAAAATGTAGCTGTGAATTGTCAGAAGGCCCTTCTTGCTACCACTACGACCTCACACCTATCTTTTTTTATCTAATGAATGTGGCTACGTTAAAATTCTAGGGTATGATATGTAATGTGTTGTGGTAGTTTACATACACACACACAGATAATTAACAATTCTAATAATATTAATAAAATGTTATAACACACTGAACTAACTCAAGTTGTGTAAAATTTGGATAGAAAAATTTTCTTTAGTTTTATTTGTTCTGAACCAAGGTTTTATTTTGGTCAGAACATATGAAAAGTTTTGCAATTATTAATGAAATGCATGAATATATGGCATAATAAATGAAAGGAGTGTACATATGGATTTTACTAGACTAGTTACTATTACTACTGTTTATAGTTGTAATCTATTTGGGAGAACACTTAATGGATGTGCTGTTGGGGTGGCCTCATCACTCTCTGTCTATGGCGACTACACTTTGTCCAGTTATTTGATGGAAATTTTATGGGTGTGTTAGAAAATAAGTTGAGTTGGTGAATTCTCAGCAGACCAGACGCTCACGTAGCTTGAAGGTGCAGCTCTGGTGCTGAAATCTGGTGGCCCCACCTCTCCGTGCTTGGGGGCAATATCAGGCTGCTCTGCCAAAATACAAACTGCACGGGTCCACTCTTGTATTAGTTAACTCATCATTTGACACCACATTGGTGCCAAATAAAAACTCACAGCTCTGCAATAAAGTATTGGTCATGTGTCAGAATTCCATCCTCTAAACCATTTCTGGACACAACACTACACACAACAACACCACATAGACGGGTCAGATCTTTTTGACCATACAACACATCTTACCAAGTTGGTTTCATATAGGATAAGTTCCCCCAGATTACATATTCTGAATTATGTTCATTAGCTTCCTGCTATAGAATAGGATAGGTGATATGTTCCACTGATCTCAACACTTGATCTGTCTTTCATAATCCTTACTGGAGTTTATGTATTTTATTTGTCTCTAGACCCTGAACTGGGGCGGGGGGTCTAGAGCGAATCCTTACTTGTTGTAAGGGATAGATTTTGATATGGCAGTATCAAATCACTCGAAACATTAAACACATATTAAAATATACAAAGAAATACTTTCAGTCTTACCAGAATTATGAATATAGAACACAGTTAATTGCTAGCAAAACTCAGCTGAGCTGCTGGCTTTAGTATGGCGTCCCTCTAAAGATATCAATTTGCTTCTGGGAATACACCACTATATTATTTACTGTGTCTACTAGGACAACTTATGACGAATGGCAAAAATGCGCGTCTGAGCGCCGATAATATATTCATCTATGGCCAATCACCGCCTTTTTTTCTTTTCAATTCAAACCTCCTACCAAAAAGTCATTTCAGTCATACCTCAGTCAAGTATGCCTTATTGTCTGTTGGTCCGTCCGTCTCTACTTGCGTTTCACAAAAAACACACTTGTTTTTTGAACCAACTCCGCCTTCCCCTACACAATTTTGCCTTTAAAGTTATTTTTAGCCACAATTCTCCAGCCCATCCCCTCTCTTTCATACCAACTAGATTTTAGCGCTTTGAGTCTCAAGTCTGCAGTTTTTTGAAAATTAGGGGCATTTTTGTTTCAATGCAGACGCTCGCTGATATGAACAACACAGTCTTTTGTCAATATCTTTCTTATTATCTGTCCGTCTGTATAAATGAAAGCATATTATTTCACTGCTCAAGATGGGCCATCCGGCCAGCTAGGTTTTATATTCCTAACATCATTATTAAGAAAAAGTTACTTTTCAAATATTTTCTAGAATCTTCTATACTGCGTTCATCACTGCATTCAAATAAACGGACTAAGTTATCGCAAAAGCGTCCAAGAAATGACTGTTGCGTATAATATCCAAGGTCCCTTTTGTCGATTTCTTTACCTTGTGTCAACTTGGGGACGTGAATTTTTTTTTCTTTGCCCCACCAATTTGCGTCCTTTTAGCATTGCTAGTTTCAAGCACGTGTTCAGTCATATTTTTTCCTCTGATCTCCGTTCTCATCCCGCTCCAAGGGTAAACGTTTTGCCTTAACGTCTAACAATTTAATTTCCATGGCGGGTGGTGACCCGCGGCGTGGGCGATCATGTATTCTAGTAGCTTACGCATTAGTTTTTATCCCTACACTTTATCTTTGGAGATATTTTAACGTTGTATTACGGTTAATTTTATGACAAATCTCCCCACTTGAAAACATGCCTACGGCAAGTTCCAAAACCAGTGATACACATAGATAAAATCTCTCCTCACGCCTGCCATTACTCTAATTTTGATCACAGCGGTGCCGACTGAGGAAATCTGCACCGACATTCAATTTGCCTGGGATATATTGGATACTAAACTGATAAGGTTGAAGCAATAAAGACCACCTCAGCAATCTTGCGTTTTCATGCTTAGCCTGAGATAAGAATACGAGAGGCTGATGGTCCGTCTCGACCACAAAAGTCCTACCATACAGATAGATTTGAAACTTCTTTATTGCCCAGATTAACGCTAAACATTCTTTTTCGCTTGTGGAATATCCTTGTTCCGCCTTATTCAATTTGCGGCTTGCATAAGCGACTGGTTTCAGTTCCCCATCAGGTGAAGATGATCTTTGCAACAAAGCCGCTCCGAGTCCTACATTACTTGCATCGGTTCTTAAGACAAAATCCTGTGTCAAATCAGGTAGTTTGAGAATAGGCTTGCTAGTGAGTTTTTCCTTTAAGTCTTGGAACGCTAATTCACTTTGCGCAGTCCAATTAATTTTATCTGGAAGTCCCTTGCGAGTCAGATCAGTCAGAGGAGCACAAATAGAGTTAAAATCTTTGATATATTTTTGATAAAATCCGCATAACGACACGTATGATCGCACGTCCTTTTTTGTTTGTGGTCTAGGTGCTCTCTGCAGTTTTTCCAAGTTCTTGGGGTCAGGGGTCATGTTACCCTGATATACAGTGTGTCCCAAGAATTCCAACTCTTTGCATCCAATACAACATTTTGTTGGCCTAGCAGTTAAGTTCGCCTCCCTAAGCCTATTAAATAACATTTTTAGAGCGTCAGTGTGTTCTTCAAATGTCTCTGTGGCGACGAGAATATCATCCATGAAATTCGTGATACATGGGTTATTCAGAGGATCCAACAATTTGCGCATCATCCTTGAAAATACACTCGGAGCATTTTTCAGTCCGAATGGTAGCATGTTGAATTCATAATGTCCATCCGAAGTGCTAAAAGCCAAATAAGGTCTCACTTCAGGCTTCACTGGAATCTGGTAATAGCCTTTACTAAGATCCACCTTTGAAAAGTATTTTGCCTTGTTCAGTCGGGCAAATAACTGTTTTGTGTCTGGTAATGGATCCACTTGTCCTTCTGTGACAGCATTCAGTTTCCTGTAATCTATGCACAGTCTGTGTTCCCCAGACGGTTTTCTCAACAAAACGACACTAGAGCTAAAAGATGATTCACTGTGTGAAATAATCCCCTCCTTCAACAAATAATCTATTTCTTTCTTCAATGCCTTCTCCTTCGCGAACGGAATAGAATAGGCTCTCATACAGATTGGGTTTGAGTCTACCAGTTTCATGTCATACTGTAGCAAATTTGTATGGCCTGGTTTATCTGTTAATACATCTGTATGTTCCTCCAGAACCTGTTGAACTCTCTCCCTCTGGTTTTTAGTCAGGTGCTTACTGACTTTTACCTGTGCTGCTGTTTCACAAGGATGTAATGGGTATTCATGTGAGGTGAGTGGATCCTTTTGCATTTGAGTTGCGATAGCTAAGGTCAGTAAGGGGGTGCTTTCCTGGAGTGGTCTGTCCAGATACTTCTTTAACAGGTTTACATGATAAACTTTCTCCTTCCCCTTTTTGTCTATTTTATAGTTTGTTCTAGACACCTTCTCTAGAACCGTATATGGACCTTGCCATCCAATTTGTAATTTATTCTGGCTACCGGGTAGTAGAAGCAGCACCTTCTCTCCCACAGCTAGTTCTCTTTCCTTTGCCTTCCTATTAAAATATGCTGCATGTTTCTTCCTGGCTTGTTTCAAATTATCATTTGCCAGTTTCCATCCAGCTTTCAAACGAGTGGTCAGTTCGTTCACGTATTGGTAAGATGAGGTAACAGTCTCTTCCGCCTTCTCATCTGTCCAGGTCCTTAATAAGGCTTCTAATGGACCTTTTATTGGCCTCCCAAATAGCAGAGTTGCGGGAGCCATCCCGGTTGAACTATGTGGTACCTCCCGATACGCAAACAATGCGGCGGGCAGGAATTGATCCCACAGATCCGGTTTTTCGTGTGCCAGCTTTCTCAGGATAGAAATGAGAGTCCCGTTGAACCTCTCTACCTGGCCGTTCCCTTGCGGATGGTACGGACTACAATGAAAGTGTCTGGCTTGAAATAGCTTAAAAACTTCTTCCGTTAGTTTCCCCTTGAACTGAGAGCCATTATCCGTCAAGATTTGATGCGGGAATCCTAATCGGGTAAATATTGTAAGTAGTGCCTCTGCTACATGTTTTGAATCAATTGATGGCAGGGCTACCGCCTCTCCCCACATAGAACAAGTGTCCACCAGAGTAAGGATGTAACTGTTCCTCCTCTTGGTCCGAGTGAGAGGTCCCACAATATCCACTGCAACCCTCTCAAAAGGTGTTCCCACTATGGGCATTTCCCCTAGAGTTGCAGGAGCAGTCCAGTGCTTTGGAGCTACCCTTTGACATTCTGGGCAGGATTTGACATATCTTTTTATATCCTCCGTTATCCCTGGCCAGAAGTAATGACAAGCTATACGCTGTCCTGTGGCGCTGATCCCCATGTGACCACTGAAGGGAATCGCATGCCCGAGTTCCATCACTTTATCCCTATATGGAGTGGGAAGAACCAGCTGGTTGTGACCATTTGTTCCAGTTCCGGCCTTCCTGTATAATAGTTTGTTCTTCATAAAATATTCCCCCTTGCTCGGAGGTGTGTGGCATTTGGGCAATTTTTTAAAACATGGCTTGAGTGTCCTATCCTCAGCCTGCGCCTTCCTCATCTCCTCTGGATGAGCATTTATAGGTTCACCTTCTTCCTCCTTCTTCTGTGACCTGGTCTGCACTGTCGCCATGATCACAGGTTTCTCGGGATTCCCCAAGAAGACGTATCTACACCCCAATATCAGAGGGTAGATTGGTTCATCTATCACTGCTGCTCTGATTTCTCCTTCCACATAGCGAGTTTTCACCGTTCTCCTTGCGATGGGAAGTGTCATGAGTGGTATGTCCTTAGTCGCCCCTTGTATTTCCACTGTTTCTGTGGTATACTGACTTGGGTCCACTAGGCTAGACTTCACAACTGAATCATAATCCAAACCTGTATCATAAAGGCACCTTATGGTGACCCCATTACAAATAACATCCTCACAAACTGGGGGGTGATAAGGTTCCTGCTGTCCCTTAGGATTAACCTTTAATCTTTGTGTCCCCGACTTCATTGCAGCAATGTTTGAAGGTTTCCTTCTACAAAATTCGGTGTTATGGTTATCTTTCTTGCACCATTTACACCATCTTTTTCCTTGGTTAAACGGTTTTCTTTCATTGGATTTTTGGTCATTGAACTGTGAGTTTCTGTCTCGGTAGTCATTTCTTGGCCGTTCAAAGTTTGTCCTACCTTTATTTCCCTGTTCTCTATTATCAAATTTATTAAATTGCTGTGGAGCTTTAAAATTGTCTATGTGCTTCTTTTTAGCACCACTTACCTCTGCCTGGGCTGCCTGATACCTCTCAGCGACATTTAAAACCTCCCCCAACTTCTCTGCACCTTGTTCCATGAGAAATTTTCTCATGTCTGGAGCCATGGACTCTCTCAATTGCCCAATCATGATCATTTCTTTAAGATCTTGGGTCTTCCCCAGAGCAGTCCATTTCTCCAAATAGGTTTCCAGTCTGGCAGAGAATTGGTGGTATGTCTCCCCAGGCAACAGTTTGGCATTTCTAAATTTCTTACGATAAAATTCACCATTTTTTTCGTACCTCAATAACAAAGCCTGCTTTAACATGTCATAATTCTCCTGGTCTTCTCTGTTCATTTTTGCGAAGACTTCGTAAGAAGTACCTCTCAGTCCCTGTGATAACTTTAAACTCCACCCCTCTCTCTCTCTAACCCATATGTAGTAGCTAATAACTCAAAACGTCCTAGGTACCCCTCTATGTCATCGTCTTTTTCAACAAAATGGTCTAAATGAAACCCCATAGCTGATGTTGAGGCTCCCAGACTGGGCGTAGCATCTGAGGCAAAAGGGCTGGCACCATTTTCAGGAGCCTGGCCTTGTAGCTCCAGCTCCCTTAGTCGTAATTCGTGCTCCCTCTGCAACCTTCTATCTTCTGCCTCCCTTTGCTGTCGTTTGTCTTCTGCCTCCAATGCTTTAGCCTCTTTGTCAGCCTCAATTTGTAACCTCTTAGTCTCAGCCTCAATTTGTAACCTCTTCTCTTCAGCCAACCTTTCAGACTCTAATTTTCTTTCAGCCTCTTTTTCTAATCTTCTTTCTTCCCGTTCAATATACTTATCACATTCAGCCGTTACATATTGAATTAAAACCTGACCATTCATTCCCATATCCTTTGCCGTTAGCACAGCAGCTGATCTGAATTTGGCCAGCTCCGCCATACTTTTTAAACAATTTAGCAATGAGCAAAGTAAAATTTCCAACCACTAAGGTAATTCTAATTACTCTAGTCTAAAACAATTCTAATTAATTAATTAATCAATTAACTACCACTGGCTGTGAAGATTCACCAACTTTTATTTTCACTTTTAATTTTAAGGGACACTTTTAATTTTTATAATGTGTTCCCCTAATTTAATTCTCCCCCCAGGAGATCCTAATATTATTGATAGGCTAATTATCCCGGAGCAAGAGACCCCAATATATGTAGTGGTATTGATGGTATTGTATGATGGTGATATTACTAAGTGTGATGCATGAGGTCAGCTGTGAAGGCTCCTGAGATAAAATGTAGCTGTGAATTGTCAGAAGGCCCTTCTTGCTACCACTACGACCTCACACCTATCTTTTTTTATCTAATGAATGTGGCTACGTTAAAATTCTAGGGTATGATATGTAATGTGTTGTGGTAGTTTACATACACACACACAGATAATTAACAATTCTAATAATATTAATAAAATGTTATAACACACTGAACTAACTCAAGTTGTGTAAAATTTGGATAGAAAAATTTTCTTTAGTTTTATTTGTTCTGAACCAAGGTTTTATTTTGGTCAGAACATATGAAAAGTTTTGCAATTATTAATGAAATGCATGAATATATGGCATAATAAATGAAAGGAGTGTACATATGGATTTTACTAGACTAGTTACTATTACTACTGTTTATAGTTGTAATCTATTTGGGAGAACACGTAATGGATGTGCTCTTGGGGTGGCCTCATCACACCCTGTCTATGGCGACTACACTTTGTCCAGTTATTTGATGGGAATTTTATGGGTGTGTTAGAAAATAAGTTGAGTTGGTGAATTCTCAGCAGACCAGACGCTCACGTAGCTTGAAGGTGTAGCTCTGGTGCTGAAATCTGGTGGCCCCACCTCTCCGTGCTTGGGGGCAATATCAGGCTGCTCTGCCAAAATACAAACTGCACGGGTCCACTCTTGTATTAGTTAACTCATCATTTGACACCACATTGGTGCCAAATAAAAACTCACAGCTCTGCAATAAAGTATTGGTCATGTGTCAGAATTCCATCCTCTAAACCATTTCTGGACACAACACTACACACAACAACACCACATAGACGGGTCAGATCTTTTTGACCATACAACACATCTTACCAAGTTGGTTTCACATAGGATAAGTTCCCCCAGATTACATATTCTGAATTATGTTCATTAGCTTCCTGCTATAGAATAGGATAGGTGATATGTTCCACTGATCTCAACACTTGATCTGTCTTTCATAATCCTTACTGGAGTTTATGTATTTTATTTGTCTCTAGACCCTGAACTGGGGCGGGGGGTCTAGAGCGAATCCTTACTTGTTGTAAGGGATAGATTTTGATATGGCAGTATCAAATCACTCGAAACATTAAACACATATTAAAATATACAAAGAAATACTTTCAGTCTTACCAGAATTATGAATATAGAACACAGTTAATTGCTAGCAAAACTCAGCTGAGCTGCTGGCTTTAGTATGGCGTCCCTCTAAAGATATCAATTTGCTTCTGGGAATACACCACTATATTATTTACTGTGTCTACTAGGACAACTTATGACGAATGGCAAAAATGCGCGTCTGAGCGCCGATAATATATTCATCTATGGCCAATCACCGCCTTTTTTTCTTTTCAATTCAAACCTCCTACCAAAAAGTCATTTCAGTCATACCTCAGTCAAGTATGCCTTATTGTCTGTTGGTCCGTCCGTCTCTACTTGCGTTTCACAAAAAAACACACTTGTTTTTTGAACCAACTCCGCCTTCCCCTACACAATTTTGCCTTTAAAGTTATTTTTAGCCACAATTCTCCAGCACATCCCCTCTCTTTCATACCAACTAGATTTTAGCGCTTTGAGTCTCAAGTCTGCAGTTTTTTGAAAATTAGGGGCATTTTTGTTTCAATGCAGACGCTCGCTGATATGAACAACACAGTCTTTTGTCAATATCTTTCTTATTATCTGTCCGTCTGTATAAATGAAAGCATATTATTTCACTGCTCAAGATGGGCCATCCGGCCAGCTAGGTTTTATATTCCTAACATCATTATTAAGAAAAAGTTACTTTTCAAATATTTTCTAGAATCTTCTATACTGCGTTCATCACTGCATTCAAATAAACGGACTAAGTTATCGCAAAAGCGTCCAAGAAATGACTGTTGCGTATAATATCCAAGGTCCCTTTTGTCGATTTCTTTACCTTGTGTCAACTTGGGGACGTGAATTTTTTTTTTTCTTTGCCCCACCAATTTGCGTCCTTTTAGCATTGCTAGTTTCAAGCACGTGTTCAGTCATATTTTTTCCTCTGATCTCCGTTCTCATCCCGCTCCAAGGGTAAACGTTTTGCCTTAACGTCTAACAATTTAATTTCCATGGCGGGTGGTGACCCGCGGCGTGGGCGATCATGTATTGTAGTAGCTTACGCATTAGTTTTTATCCCTACACTTTATCTTTGGAGATATTTTAACGTTGTATTACGGTTAATTTTATGACAAAAATATAGAATTAAAAAATGTACAACTTACCCCAAATTTCTTTGGGAATACATACATTCTGGCTCAGAGAAATAATTAAGGCAACTTGATTAAGATTCCTTTTACACGTAGTCTGTCGTGGTACTTTGCAAATAGAATCCCACTATGACTTAAGGGGAGGAGCTACACTGAAATGCTATTTTTGTTATTAATTGCTGGATTTCAATGAAAATGCACAGACTTAACCTATATCAACACTAGATATGCCAAATGAAGAGTTTGGTGACACTGCACCACTGGTTGCCATAGAAACGGTGGCCATATTGGATTTTATTGTTCTATTTCAGTTTGCTAAGGCTTTATTTATTAAGCTATGAGTACCAAATTTCAACACAACGTTTATTATTACATTTTAAAACTTTTTTTTATGATGGATTTTTGATAACTTTAATACAAAAAAAGTTGTAGGACTTTGAATATAGTGTCTAAAAATAATAACAAATTTTGATAAATTTTTCATTACTTTTTGCAATAAATCAAAAGTTTGATCAGATACTCAAAATCCATTACACAAAAAGTTTTAAAAGATTATGGGCAACATATTTGCCAATTCTTATGTCAATTAATACATAAGTGTGGAAGTTTTAAGGAAATTAGGAAGAAGTAGAAGGGTAGAAGGGGAACGACTAAGTAAGTAAGTAAGTAAGGATGAGAAAAATAGATTCTGAGAAAATCACACTTTTCTCCATAAATAGACTACAATTAAATAAGTATGTAATATTGCCTCTAAAAAATTGCTTAATTATCATTTAGAACATACTGGCAGCATAGCCAGCTTCCTCTGCAGCTTCCTATCTGGCTTTCTGTTGAGATTTGTGCCTAATTTCCTTCCTTTTCTTAGTGCAGTTTTCTGCCGTTTTAGAGCTGAGCAATATTGGATTCTTTGTTCTATTTCAATTTGCTAAGGCTTTTTCATTTATTAAGCTATGAATACCAAACTTAAACACAACGTTTATCATTACAGTTTAAAACTTTTCTTAAGATGGGTTTTTAATAACTTTAATTTTTAAAAAGTTGTAGGACTTTGAAAATAGTGTCTAAAAATAGTAACACATTTTGCTAAATTTTACATTACTTTTTGCAATAAATCAAAAGTTTGATCAGATACTTAAAATCCATCATACAAAACGTTTTAAACATTATGGGCAATATATGTGCCAATTCTTATGTCAATTAATACATAAGTGTGGAAGTTATAAGAAAATTAGTATGAGAATAATAGATTTCTTTAAAATCACATTTTTCGATATAATTAGAATATAATTAAATAAGTATGTAATACTGCAGCAAAATAAAATAACTTACTAGTCATGCAGAACATACCGGCAGCATATCCAGCTTCCTCTGCAGCTTCTTGTCTGGCTTTCTGTTGAGATTTGTGCCAAATGTCCTTCATTTTCTTAGTGCAGTTTTCTGTCGTTTTAGACCTGAGCACGAGACGTTTAATGCTTTCTTGCTCCTGCCAGTCGACAAGCCTCTTTTCCACTGTTCAGCCCCAGGACTTTCTTGAAAAATATAGCAGTCTCAGGTCCTTGATTAAATTTAGCAATATTAAGGCCATATGGTTTAATTGCTATGATCTGATTGAATGCTTTGCTATCACAATCACTTTACACGGTGTGGCGAAATTTCTGTCGCGTCAGAGAACAGCTTCACAAAGCACTACCTGCCTCAGCTTCCATGACACTTGAACTTCCTAGAAAGAGGCAAATGTTTACATTAGTAAAATTTCAAATAAAGATGTAAACAAGCATTAATAAACTGTGCCTTAAAGTACAATGGAAGCAAAACAATACATGTAAGTAATGAAATATGTTTCTAAACTTGATATTTATGGAGATAAAATAAATTACATGAATGTCTATGCTTAGACAAGGGGAAACATAAAGTAAGTTTCAAAAGTAAATACCTTCAAAATGTATATGACAGCCTTGCTTCACTTTCCACTTGATGAAGTTTCCAGTCTTTTTTCTGATACCAAGAACCAGCTGTTGCACATGTCTGGCAGGCATTTTTTAAATAACACATAAGCATCTGTGACAAGACATGTCAATAAAAATACATAAGAAACAAACATTAAATTGAGGAAACAAATATGCACTATGCTTACAAGAATCATGATAATGTACTGAATTATGAGAAGTCACCCATTATTCTGTAAACTCAGGAAAACGTGATGATTTTTAATTGACTGTCTACTACTCGTAATAGCTAGTTCATGTAACTCCCTGGTGGTTGAAATGAAGCACAGTGGGCCGCCTTCTTTGATGTCATTCCAGTAAGTAGCCAACGTCGTAAGGTTTAGGGTTAGGTTAAGATTCTTAAACCTGGTTGAAATGAGTCACAGTGGACCGTCTTCTTAGATGTCATCCCAGTATGTCGCCAACGTCGTTAGGGTTAGGTTTAGTATACCTATACGTAACCATTAGCCCTATTTACTGCGTCTCTGAATTCTAATTTAAGGCCCTATCGTACAGACGGTCCTGTCTGCTTCATTTCAACCACTAAGCCTAACCCTTACTCCTGTTTACTGCGTCTCTAAATTCTTGTCAAAGGCCACATCGAACAAACGGTCCGCTGTGCTTTATTTCAACCCTCCTTGCCTAAGTACTAATGTCCCAGTTTTTACCATTATATCGTCACAATAAGTACGTTTTACCTGCAGTGTAGGATAAGTCTTGCTTCCATCTCTAACTCTGGTCTATTCCAGTTGGAGGTAACGAAAGCATCTCGTTTTTTTAGGCATTGTCACATCAATAACTGTCGTGAAATATTCTAATCCACATATATAAATTATCAGGTAAATGTAAAGCCTAACAAATAACTTCAATAAAAGGAAAGAAGAATGGTAAAGAACAGTGCTGTCACAATGACTGTACTCGAAATCCCCCTTGTTTTCTACTTCGTCTGCAAATTGTAACGTTTCACGTTGATAGTAAAAGCCTTCTGCAGCATACACGCGTTTCCCCAACACACTAAAATGTGTACTCCATTTCTAGAAAAACCTTGAGATACGCAAGTTGACCTAGATTTAAAATTCCATTCATGTCATTTTATACACTACGTTACCAAAAAACGAAAGACAGATGGACTAAAGATAGAAAGAAAGGGAGAGGCTGAAAGCCGGAACGCAGGCAATACTAACACAGTCTCGCGATACACAATTACTACCATCACGCGTGTAAGGCCACATGCACTAGCTTTTTTCAAATCGACAGTGATTAAAAAAAAAAACACTACCCATACCAGAGTTAGGTTTTAAAAACTTACAAAACGCTTATTAGGAAACATGACATTATACTGGTTTACGTTTGAAAACATGACAGTACCCAGACACCCTAAAGTTTGGAAGTGAGGAGGTGGTAACAGCACGACTATCCTAGAAGAAAATGCATATTGGCTCCATTAAATATATATATTTGGGTTCCTTAGGACTTGCTGACAAATAATATGTTGAGTGTTACGCAAATAGTCTAGGAATTGACAAATTATAGCCAAAAGAAATAGTGAGGGATGTCAGACAACACCTAAATCAGAATCGCTCAGTGGCAGATTTTCACCCCACCATTGTACGGGAAATGGGTCTCCATGTTAAATCCGATTTGATTGGAGCGCAAGAAATGTAAGGCTAAACACGATTAGTCGGGCTATAAATACTATCTTTTGTTGTCAGGGGAAACGGGAGTAGGAGTACTTTTTTTTCAAACGATTGGGTAAACATGGCACGATTGGTTAGACCCGCGAATATAGTCAATCAGAGGCGTCAGGTCACCACCACATGTTCAAACAAACTTACTACAGAACCAGTGCGTTGAGCACCAGTGCATATTTTTCTAAATAAAAACCTGGGACATCGGCAGATCGAAATTGTGCTATATTCATTGCCAGTCAACGTAACTGTGTATTATTCCATGAATTGTGGTAAGCTTGATATATTCAATATCTTTTTAATGAAAATCGAATGTAAATTGATAATTTATGTCTGTATATATGTGTGGTTCAGTAGCGAACATGAGGTAAAGCCTATATAATGCTCCAACCTGAACAGAAGGTGTCGGAGGAAAGTAAAACTACATGGAATTGCCAAACAGTACACTGACACCTATCTTATCGACTAGAAAGAAATAATGCTGGAATTGCAGAGGCGTAGTAACCATTAGGGAGGAATATACTTACTTACTTACTTAGTCGTTCCCCTTCTACCGTGAGGTGTAGAGGTTTGGAAGAGAGAGCGCCAGACCATTCTATCAGCTGTCTTCTTCCTGGCCTGGTTCCATTCTAGTCCTCGGTCCTTCAAAGATTGTCTAATGTTGTCCTCCCAGCGGACTCTGGGTCGTCCTGAAGGTCTGGATCCCTGGCTCTTTGTTTCCCATGCTTGTCGTGGTAGCCGATCTTCTCCCATTCTGCAGACATGGCCAAACCATCTTAGTTGGGACTGTTCTATTTGGGTCTGCAGCGGATGGGATTTTAGGCCTTGACGGATCGTCTGGTTGTGGACCATGTCTCTTCTTGTTACTTCAACCACTTTCCTCAGATACCTCATTTCCGAGGCCCGGACCCGGCCCCTGCGGACTGCAGTCATTGCCCACGACTCGCATCCACATGTCAAGACTGGGACACAGGTGGAGCGGCACACAGCCATCTTCGTTTTCTTACCAACCTCTTTCTTGCTGAGGAACCCACGATCTATGGCCTGAAAAAGTCTCCCAGCCGCTGCCCCCCGAGCGGCCAACTCCTCCCTGATGCCTCCCCTTCGGTCCACAATAGCTCCGAGACATTTAAAGCGGCCGACCTGCTCCAGGACCCGTTCTCCCAACCCAATCTGATGTCCTCTTTCCTCTCGTGACATCACCATGGATTTTGTTTTAGAGCTGCTTATGACCATCCCTCTCTTCTCCAGCTCCTCCCTCCAGACCTGCAGGCCGGACTGGAGATGCGCCTCTGATCTAGCAATCAGGGCAACATCGTCAGCAAATGCCAGCTCCGAAATATAGACCTGTCTCATCCTCCAGTACCCCACTGAACACTTTCTTGCTCTCTCCTCACATGCCTTGATGACATCGTCCATAAGGAGTATGAAGAGGTAAGGTGATAGGATATCACCCTGTCCCACACCAGCGGCGGTCCCGAACTCCCCCGACCCATGGCCTGCCGTCCTCACACAATTTCTGCAAGACCCGTAGAAGCTCTGCATAGCATGAATATACTGGTGTAAATTATTTCAGATGAAGCTGACAGTTGGCCTACCGCTCTGAACTCAGTGTTTGTTATGTAATGTGTTCAGTCTGTAAATGGATTATAAATTAGTTATGAAGTAGGAGGTACAACCTTCTTGTTTCAGGGACCGTGGTCCTAAAGCTATTGAGCAGCACCTGGTCGGAGCTTTGCTGAACCTAGAGGCTGACAGCATACTCCTGGGTCCAGATTGTGACCAGTGAGGTGTCTCCAGAACACAGGGAGGCTATCGAGCAGAGGAGTCTTTTCCTGCCGCCATCACGAAAGATAAGCCTATGTGGCCAGAGGAGCTCAACATTATGCCCCCCTCAAAATCTGACTTTATAATAAACCAGAGGGAAAATACAGTGTTTAAATTGATAGGAACTGTGAACTTTTCCCCATACCATTTACAAGATAAACAAACACTTGAAGTCATGATGACAAATAACAACATAGCTTGAAAAAACAAAACCAGTATTACCTCATATTAACCCTACACAACTGACACACATATGATAATATTAATAAAATATGTCACTACAAAGTTCATATTGATAAATCCTGTACATATAAATTGTAATTAAAATTGATTGTGATTCCTGGTTCACTTTGTAAGTGAATCAGGACATAAATATTAATGAAAGTACTTAATACATATTGATATTTGAAAATTTACCAGTGACTCATTTAAGATAGTCTTATAGAGTGTTACATGTGTGTGAGTGTCACAGTGTTGTCAAGTGTGGTGGAATAAATTAAATTGTTTATCTGTCTGTTGTTGTTGTGACTTACACTTCATCATATACATACCCTAGACATTTAACGTAGTCATCACAATATTCCAGAATAATTCTGACTGAGGCATAATGTGGTAGCAAGTAAGGTTATCTGTAAAACACTACACCTATTAGATACAGATACCTTCACAGCTGATCTCAGTCAGTACACTAAGTCCCCTATAAATATTTATAACATCCCACTTTACCACAATAACAAATCACAACTGAGATTCCGAACCTTAATGTAAACACGCGGCCGTATTGTCGTTGCCGGTCACGTGAACGCGCACTGCCAATTAAAAATTTAGAATCGAGGGGAAACCCTAAATGTTGACTTTGAAATTATAAATTTCCGATCTGGCATTTGGAATCCCGAAATAAGTGACCTGCTTACAGTAAAGGGTAGATTTGGACGAATCCAACGATGTATAATATGTAGGGGTGTAAGCTTGGTTGCTATGAAAGAAACTAGGTCTAATTAGACATATTTTGTGAAGTTTGAGAAAATCTCTCCGTACCATACCTTTTTCAAAGTCAAAATACATATTGTTAGAATGCATTTTGACATTTAATTCTGTTATATTTAGATTCGGGAGATGCTAAAGTAACAGAAATGGACTAATCCCAAATTCTTAATTTTTTCGATTTCAACCGAGAAATGCCTGGCGCTCTTAAGTGTTCAGGTTCCTAGGATTCTGGGCTTTCAGTATTAATGAAGGTAGAGTTTTCCTGGGATATATGTTACAATATGCTGAAACACATTGTCCGATCCTTTAAAGTGGAATCCTGATCCTATTCCTTACTGTGGCTTGTCTGGCTGTCTTCTTGGCGAGTTGAATTTCACAGTTCGATAAACTCACAAGGTGCTAAATTATAAGGCAACATTCTGCCCACATCCAGATTGTTAATATATGACAAGGCTCCAATCAGAAACGTTGTATTTTTACATTTCAAATGCCAAGCCAATAGCATGCCAGATGCGTATATTTCCCCATCTCTCGCGAAAAATTCCTGCATAACAAAACGCAAAAATAGATGGGCTGTTTACAGTCATCATATATGGTATTACGGTGGGATAAATTAGAGGATCATGCATGTTGTGACAGACGAACTCAGCCGACCCTGAATGACCCTGAAGTGCTGGATGATATAGTACGACCTTCGTAGCGACCCCTTGGATAACATCAGTGCCCCCGAATATTGTAACCTTTCGTCAAACGGGATTTTTCTTTTCACCTGGACTCATTAGCTATGCAACCGTTCCACACGTTTGCTGATTAATATATGTGGACAGTTTACCTATCGTTCATTCTGGTCATCGCATTGATTTAAGGAGATCTTGAGCAATCATATGCAGTATTTTCATTAACTTGGCCCAGAGGGGGCGGCGCCAGAATCAAACAGATAGTAGCGACCACGATCAAAGACACAGACGGGAGGATTTCAGGAAAGACTAGCGCCACGATCAAAGACAGTAGTGGTCCCTGAAACGAGCGACGCAAGTTCCTGCAGGTATTTCGCATCTCGGTGTTAAACACAGAACCGATCGCAGCAGCGAGCGGAGATACGAAGACCAGGGGCGGCATCTCTCTTGAGTCTGGCGGTCAGATCCCCAAAAGGGTCCTGAGATCTAAAAAGGTGTCAATTTTCTCATGTCCCACTCATCTTGCAATTAAGTTAGATATATACAGACCACGTAGAAATACACTTTATCACTCGTTGGCCAGACCTTTACAGAAGCACTAGCTATATTTGAAATCCTGCTAGATTATCCCCTGGATTTATATATATATTTGCAGTGAATTCTATTTCTGTGCAAAATGAGTGATCGTAACCTTTGCGATCCCAGCAATAAAGAAATCATCTTAAAAACTTCCAGACATATTGATGAAACATTTTTAAATTTAATCTTGTGGCGGTTCAATGCGACCTAGCTATCATAATTACATGAAAGAAAGCCTACCCAAGACTATTTAAAGAACAATCATCATATTAAAATTACAAATCTGTAAGATAAACTGGAAGTTAAACCGTGCCAGTAGCGATACTTGATTTACTGCCCTATTGTGAGAGAGTACATATTTTCCTGAACTGTGACGGCTTAAGTTTTTCCTCACTGGATTAATAAACTTACCGGTCAGTTACTATCATCACGCATTGAAGGAATTGTACCATAGCGGAAGATTAAAGAGACCACTTCATTTCACCCTGTGTCGAACTGTGTCAGTGCCATCCCATAGACTCCTTTTTATATAATAAAACACAATAACTCTTAGGCTTCAAGTCCGGCGATAAGTGAGAATAGTTGCTATCAGCAAACCTCGCAACATCTGGGGCAGGACACGGAAGTACCAGACCTTTTCATGTGTCAAGAGTGTAATTGCTGTTTATGTAATTCTATTGGAGTGTCTGATGCTGTAATCGGTAAGTGTGTGAATATATGAGTGTGGATCCTCACGCGCGTGTATGAATGACAGGAAATTTAATTTTTTTTTGTAACCATTTTGTTAACTTGCTTACCTGGTAATATAATTTTCTGTATACCCTGCATTGTTCCTTTAAGTGGGATAGTTGATAATTTGTTAACTCTGTTTAAAACCCCCTACTTTTCATTTGCGTAGTAAAGGGAAGAACAATTGGGAAGAAAAGGATTCTTTCTACCACCCATACCTAATTTTGAAACACCGCTTTCAGAGTAATTAACTTCACTGTTAGGTTAACGTACCTATGTTCCTGATAACTATCTATCTTTGGACTGGGTTTATCTTTGTCTAATAAGCGGGACGGGCTTAGTCGATACCAATCTTCTTCACCCCCTCCCTACCTTGTTATTTGCATATTTCTGTAAAAAGGTAAAGGAACCCGTTACACGCCCATTGAGGCATATTGGGAATATGGTGTTAGGCCCATATTATCTTGACCGTCGGCACACGAGGGGTGATGTGGTCGGCATCACGCCGGCCGCCTTAACCTTCCCAGAGTATCTCTGGTACCCATTTGGGGCTGGGTCGACCCAGGAGCCGTTTGTGGCCTAAAAATTTTCCGCCTCATCTGGGGATCGAACCATAGACCACTGCGCTAGGAAGCCAGTGCACTAACCACTATGCTACCGCGGCTCCATATTTCTGTACTTATGATAATTATTTGCTGTAAACACATGATTATTGTAGTGATTGTTTTTTTTAACTTTAATAAACAACATAAACTTAATGGTTACTGTGTTGGAATACCCAAAGCCCAAAATTTCCCCTATTTGTTTAAGATAGTTGTATCCACGTCGTCTGTGTGTTTGAAGCACCAAATCGGTGTGAGAGCAGGTGTGTGTCTGGAAACTGGCAAATAATTGTTTGACCAGGAGTGCCTGAAGAGTAGATTGAGAGAAACGATTTGTCGTAAATAAGTCTGTCTTTACTCTCCTCCAGCACTCTGTGAAGCAACTATTTACTCTCTACATTTCTATCACTGAGCTGTTCACCATCATTCTACACTCTAAACTGGACCACTATTTCTAAGACTCTTTCTCTCAGAATAAATTTACGACACATGTATACGCGAATGATAGCAGGTGTTCATTCAGGACATTATGGTCAGTACACATAACAAAGCCGGTAGGTGAACAGGTCCACGGGAAAACATGGTTGACATTTAATACATAAAGTCACTTCACAATAACGTCCATCAAAACATCAACAGTACATAGCAATGGATAGGCGTAGTAGATTATCCCTCGTCCGTCAATAAGTTTCAAACGTCAGGCATCTTTAAATGGCAATAATATAAACATTAATTTACTCCTCTCATCTCCCCTCAATCCTGGCCGTTGTACTAAAGGTTCGGGCAATCCACGAAAACCAAAGTAATGCGGCAGAAGAAATCAGGCCAAACAAAATATTAGTTGCCTCATTATCTCAAAGTTACTTATAGTAATTTATGGTATGAACTTCAAGATAAGTTCGTGAACCATCTTGCACATAACGTGGTGGCCTCCGAAAATCAACAATGCCACAATATATATTTATAAATCACTCTCCATTATCCCGGAGCTCGAAAAATTACATCTACCTCGGACGCAAAGACGGAAGACCAATTAATTCACACACTGAACCCCACGACATGTGACAGAAACGTCACTATTTTACCGTCGCTCATCACGGGTGAACGCCTCGCTCACCACGGGTTGACGCTTCGTGCAAACCGTAGTTTGTCTACAGGCGAATACAGTTCCTCACATAAAAATGGAAATGTGCTAGCGTATAGTAACATGCCACTATTTTATCTGCATCCCAAATCTATCTTTAACATATCACCCCCTTCGCGGTGTAAAAAAAAAACAAATTTTTTTTTTTCGAATTCAAATATTTCCTATGCGGAAATAGCGGTCAAAATTGATTATATCACAAATATTGAGCCATATCGAAAATAATCTAGTCGCAGTCAGTCTGCATAATGTAACATTATTAAATAACATGCTAGACGAATTTGTCATCAGTCACAAACAGTCATATGTCAATAAGTAACAAGTCATATACAGTCGATATTCCAATGATGTAACAAAAGAATACATAAATGTATGATCATGTGAGTTTACAATAAACATATCAAAAAATAACATGCATATATGAAAATGGAATGAGATAAATAAATAAAATAAAACAAAAAATCCAATTCAAAAATTCAAAAATGCATTAAAAAAAAAATTAGACGGTTATATCTCCAACTAATAATGCTGTCAACATCTTAAATTAAGCTTAAACGCAATTCACGCATGATATGAATCAAATAAGATATGAAGCAATACGATATGACATTAATGTAGCTAAAGTACATGAATTTCTCACAGAAAAAAAAGAGAAAAAGAAAATAGTCCAAGAACGCAAGTATAACTAATTAACACAATTATTCCATTACTTAATTATTCTGCTCTAAGTACCTTTAGTACGTTGTGGCAAGACAAGTAATGTCCAAAACAAATTTGCAATAATATAATCATACTCCAAACTATCCGTGTCAGGACTAGATTTCTGGCATTAATATAGCAATCTTAATGTGAATGTGCATTCCAGAAAATTAACATGATGTTGTAGTTGGAAATTGTTCGTGTCTGCAAGTAGTATAATACTGTTCATTGTACTACTAGTTAAAGTGAATAATGATTATCTCAAAGTCATGTAAATCACAAATGTTAACATGAATAGTTTGGAAATCAACTTAGTGTTCATGTATTCACCGTTCTTTGGCATAGTGACTAGTAGTGGATAAACACCATGGCTTCACACATGTGTAATATAGAGTCAATTAACTACGTCAATATGAAACTTCAGGTTCGAGCTTAGGGCATCTCGATAAACTATAGGCGACTATATCTGACGAACGTGGGATGGTTTGAATATTATATTTTCTCGGCATCAGTCAACGTTCTTGAGATATGGAAGGTTGAATGCACCGTCTTCTGGAACAAGCATCTGTGCGGGGATAATAATTCAAATTTATAACTGGTTATCTCAAATAGGTGGCATAGAAAAAAATTAAAAATTTGAATTTTGAATATAATTTAACGCGGCCTGGCACTCTGGTTTCCAGTGCACGTGGTAAGTAAGCCTTTTTTCTTTTCCAAGGCAGAGAGGTCAGCAGTGTCGAAAAACAAGTTGGGTATAAATCTACTGTATTACTGAATTAAATCAAGATGACCACGAACTTGCTTCTGAGTAGTAGGTATGGACAATTTTAGAATTTTGGAAATGTTCTGTGGCACGAATGAAATTTAAGACATAATCAACATAAGATATACGTGAAATGACTTTGTATGATAACTGATACAGGAGAAAAATGCGCCCGAGAAAACACATTAAAAACTGCGTGGTGCAGAATCATGAACTAATTGCAGGTGTAGGCAACGGTGTCGAAAATAGGCTTCGTTGTTGAAGTTAATAACTTGGCGAGCATCTCCATGTGAATAAAAATAAACAAGTGCTACTTTATCATTAGAGTTGGGAATAGAAAAAAGACGCACATATCGGACGTCGGCAGTGTACTGAAAAAATTCAGCCAGTCCGCGCCATGTAGTGTTTGGTGGAAGATTTCGCACTAATACGGTGCGTGAGCGTGTATTGATACCACCATATGTGGGGGGCGATCCCACGAAATTCGCGTTATCAGCACATAATCGTGCGCTGGGAGGGTATGCCGTCGCAGTGGAATGAGAGACATGGTGATTAATTTGCCACCTGCGCGTCGTGACTGGCTTAAAAGGTGCATCATACTGCATGGGCTGAGTGTGATGTTTATTGGAAATCGGTCCCATCGGTTTGGAGTATGTCGTAGATAACTGCTCATATGGTATCGCTAAACCTTCTTTAACAGATGTAATGGGTCTAGTATGACCGGGCAAGTTTGCACTATCATTAAAATCAACCTCACATGTAGCAATCAGACTCGTATTAGTGTATTTTGGGTCGCCCTTGACGATCTCATCTGCATTTTTAAGATCAGATAGATACACTGTGAGTATGTCTCCATGAAGATGTCATAGCATGACAGTGATCACGAGGAAAATTGTATCTGCCTCGAAAAGAAGTTTTTTCTTTACTCGGGCAAGATAACTCATTAACATCCCTCTTGGTATTTCCTGTACGTTGCACATCCCATCTGTTGTCGCCTGAGGGTGCCAACAGTTTATGTTTTAAAACGATATCTAACAAGTTATCAACCCTATTTCGTAACTTAGTAATGTCACCATTTTGCCTCTTATTTTCTTCTTCGAGGTTTACATTTTTACTCTTTTGCTCAATGAGTAATGCCTCAAAGTTAGCCAACTTATTACGAATTAAATTTTCTTCTTTACTTTGAAGGCATTTTAGTTCTTGATTATCACGTTCGAGTGTTGCTACTTTACTTTCCAACTTTACCTCCCACATGGCTTTCTTTTTCTTCGCCATTTTCTTCAATCTCCTTTTTTGTGCATCCTCCATATGTGGCTGAAGTTGGGCCACCTGAACCTGAAAACCCTGGATTTGAGCAGCCTGTGCCCTCACCTTTTCGTTTAACTTCTCAATTAACCTTTCATTGTCGTCCATGACCTCCAACAACTCATGCATTTTTTTCTCCTCAGTAATATCTTCTAATAACTTTGCATTTTCCTGTGCACACCGTTTGTTGTCTTTTATCTGTTTCTCTTGAACATCGTTGTTGAGTATAGCATGTCGTACGTTTTTTAATACTTGACTATGTTGTACATGAACGTGTTGTCCCAGAAATATACGGAGATCTGCCCGTAGAAACTCTGCCAGTTCCCTAGCAATGATTATATGAGGCACAGAACGACAATAACAATCTGCAAAATCCCCCAGATCTGATGCCGCCTGAATTAAAACACGGCCTATTACATATTCTTCAAGATCTGGGCCTTGTAATCCATTCTCCTCCCCCATAGTAATAAATTCCTGATACTCCATTATTTACTTCTTCAGTATCTTACTATCAATATTATAAATTATGTAATAAATGTATCTCACATAGTCCGTCAATACCAATTCACTAGCTTTGTGCTTTGCAATATTATCAATGCAAATAGATTCTTAATATTACTAATCAATAACAAAATAGTATAGTATGACAGACCAACAGTAATAAAGATATGAGGGAAAAGAGAAAGAGAGGAGAGAGGACAAAAAATTATAATAATGTACAAGAACAGAATTGATGGAACTAAACAAGAAGACAAGTACAAGTGACCAAGACAATGTAATAACAGCAGCAAGTAAACGAAAAAGAATGCAAATGGGAAACTAAGAAGAAACCAACAAATAGAACAGACTTACTGCTTTAAAAAACAGGACAGGACCTGTAACAATATATATATAAATGTAAACGAGTGATAGAAGGTTAGACTAGCATTACGAACAGAATGGTTGTCAACTAAGGAGAAGAAAAACAAAACCAACACACAACAAGAACTGACAACTAGAAGGACGGAGCAGCACACCTAAACAAATTAGGTCACACTAAACAGGCAGTGAACTAAACGTCGGTGAGAAAACTCGTGCCAGAAATTTCACTGCTTGAAGAATGTAAGCAAAACCTACAGAAACATCTGCTGAGCGGTCATTTTACAATGACATGTGTTGCTAACAACAGATTTGTACAAAGACATAGAAACAAGAAAATGAATAACACAGATATCAAAAAGGCTTATACCACGGCAAAGGTACAAGAGTGTATTAACAGGCACTTATCTTATCGCAATCCGATCAGATGCAAGTCCGGAAGAAGGCGTCAACACTAGAACAACACTGTCCCTCAATACAAGTGAGGCACGGATGAAATGTAAACAAATACACGGTCGCAGTCAGATGGGCATTATAAACTGTGCAAACCTCGAGACGTTGTGTTGACTTGGCACAAAATAACTTGACATCGCCGTGGCATAGACTTGAAACTTGAAATCTTCTTACAAACGTTGTGATGTAAACTGGAACACGAAATAAACTTGTAAACTGGTTGGCTTGAAATTGTAATCTTGAACGTTACAGCGAACAATAGGACATTGAAACTGGAACATTGGACATGCGCAGTGGCAGCGTTCGTTATCCAACTGGACCCGTTGATAATGACTGAGTTCACGAAGTGGTGTGTTTACAATAATACGTTGAACAGGAGTGACGATCGAATATACAGATTAAATGGCAGCTGTAGATTTGCAAAGTACGAAGGTATACTTGCTCACGTGAATTTGAAAACCATGTCCTGATGAAAGTATCGATCCAAAACCATACAGGCCACCAAATTATAAGGTGTTACGGTGGGATAAATTAGAGGATCATGCATGTATACGCGAATGATAGCAGGTGTTTATTCAGGACATTATGGTCAGTACACATAACAAAGCCGGTAGGTGAACAGGTCCACGGGAAAACATGGTTGACATTTAATACATAAAGTCACTTCACAATAACGTCCATCAAAACATCAACAGTACATAGCAATGGATAGGCGTAGTAGATTATCCCTCGTCCGTCAATAAGTTTCAAACGTCAGGCATCTTTAAGTGGCAATAATATAAACATTAATTTACTCCTCTCATCTCCCCTCAATCCTGGCCGTTGTACTAAAAGTTCGGGCAATCCACGAAAACCAAAGTAATGCGGCAGAAGAAATCAGGCCATACAAAATATTAGTTGCCTCATTATCTCAAAGTTACTTATAGTAATTTATGGTATGAACTTCTAGATAAGTTCGTGAACCATCTTGCACATAACGTGGTGGCCTCCGAAAATCAACAATGCCACAATATATATTTATAAATCACTCTCCGTTATCCCGGAGCTCGAAAAATTACATCTACCTCGGACGCAAACACAAAGACGGAAGACCAATTAATTCACACACTGAACCCCACGACATGTGACAGAAACGTCACTATTTTACCGTCGCTCATCACGGGTGAACGCCTCGCTCACCACGGGTTGACGCTTCGTGCAAACCGTAGTTTGTCTACAGGCGAACACAGTTCCTCACATAAAAATGGAAATGTGATAGCGTGTAGTAACATGCCACTATTTTATCTGCATCCCAAATCTATCCTTAACATATGGTATGCGAGCTTCCATCTATTATCGATCATGTTTACACTCACGACTTCATAATATCTCATAGGTAATCTCTTTCAAAATGGATAATTATTCTTCCGACAAGTTTTGTCGGGCAACGATTATGACATTCACCCGGCCTAGCAAACATTAACAATAACTTGGTCCGACAGAGACATTCCTGCGATAAGATTATCGACTGTGGTCATTCCAAGGTTGTTTACTTATTAATCGGTCGCACCCATGCACGGTCTGGCAGGAAAATGTGTTACACATTAGTAAACCACATTTCCCTCTACCGATCCCAGGTGTCAATATGTGTTCAAACGAAAGGGCTTGATTACCACAATCAGCAAAAGTTGGTCGCTGAAGTCCCGACATAACAAGAATTGAGGGAAGGGAGTATAAACAATGAATCGAAAATACCAAATACTGTCAGAGGTGGGAAAAACTAAAGTGAAGAGCACAGAATGAATTATATGATGGCACAGGTCAATGTTACGTTCTAGGTTATTCTGAAATAAATGGACCATCCAAGAACACTCCGCGAGATGCGTAATAGAAGCAGTGTTAATCAGTCAGGTTCTATCCTGCAAAATAGTTTACCCAGATGCAGTTGTCCATAAACTCTGAATGATCTTGTAGAAATCCAGTTGTGCCAACTCAGGATGCTGAATGCATTCATTCATTTCTCATTTAGCTCCTAATGGAGCACGGTTCCACCATCGCAGCTCATTCCCTTGCAGGAAACCAGCACCAAATCATTCATGTCCTCTTGCAGCAATGGTTTTTGTAGTATTTTGTTTGACATGATGGAGATGCCAGCCACGTATCAGATATTAAGCTAATCAGAGCAGGTACTTGTGGTAATGTGGGATGTTATAAATATTTATAGGGGACTTAGTGTACTGACTGAGATCAGCTGTGAAGGTATCTGTATCTAATAGGTGTAGTGTTTTACAGATAACCTTACTTGCTACCACATTTATAACTCAGTCAGAATTATTCTGGAATATAGTGATGACTACGTTAAATGTCTAGGGTATGTATATGATGAAGTGTAAGTCACAACAACAACAGACAGATAAACACTTTAATTTATTACACCACACTTGACAACAGTGTGACACTCACACACATTTAACACTCTATAAGACTATCTTAAATGAGTCACTGGTAAAGTTTCAAATATTTATGTATTAATTACTTTCACTATTATATATCCTGATTCAACTACAAAGTGAACCAGGAATCACATTCAAATGTAATCACAATTTATATGTACAGAATTTATAAATATGAACATTGTAGTGACATATTTTATTAATATTATCCTATGTGTGTCAGTGTGTAGTGGTACTATGAGGTAATACTGGTTTTGTTTTTCAAGCTATGTTGTTATTTGTCATCATGACTTCAAGTGTTTGTTTAGCTGGGAAATAGTATGGGGAAAAAGTTCACAGTTCCTGTCAATTTAAACAAGGTATTGTCCCTCGTTTTTATTAAAATGTCAGTTTTTGAGGGGACACATAATGTTGAGCTCCACTGGCCACAAAGGCTTAACTTTCGGGATGGTGGCAGGAAAAGACTCCTCTGCTCGATTGCTCCCCTGTGTTTTGGAGACACCTCACTAGTCGCTATCTGGACCCAGGAGTATGCTGTCAGCCTCCAGATTCAGCAAAGCTCAGACCAGGTGCTGCTTCAATAACATAGGACCACAGTCCCTGAAACAAGAAGGTTGTACCTCCTACTTCATAACTAATTTTTAATCTATTTCCCGACTGAACACAATACATCACAAACACTGAGTTCAGAGCGGTAGGCCAACTGTCAGCTTCATCTGAAATAATTTACACCAGTATCTCTTCTTCTTTTTCGATCCTTAACCACCGACCGTCAAAGCAGTCAGTGTCCATCAAGCCTAGTGGCGTCCTGTAGGGCAACAACAAATTGACTCCACTTTGCACGGTCGGTGGCCATCCTTCGTACAGTGCCCCAACTCTGGTTCATTCTTTGCATCTCAGCCTCCACAGTCCTCCGCCAAGTTGTTTTTGGTCGGCCTCTCTTTCGCTTTCCTTCAAGGGTCCAAAGCATAGCTGTTCTTGTGATGGCATCGGGGTCTCTTCTGAGGACATGACCAACCCAGCTCCAGCGTCTGCCAGCTATGATGGTGTGCATGTCCTCTTGCTTGCTACGAGTAAGCAGATCTTGGTTGGTGATGGTATTTGGCCAAAAGATGCGGTGAATTTTTTTAGGCATGTTGTGTGAAAAGAGGACAATTTTGACATTTCCTTCTCTGTGTTACACCAGTATACTCCTCCCTAATGGTTACTACGCCTCTGCAATTCCAGCATTATTTCTTTCTAGTCAATAAGATAGGTGTCTGTGTACTGTTTGGCAATTCCATGTAGTTTTACTTTCCTCCGACACCTTCTGTTCAGGTTGGAGCACTATATAGGCTTTGCCTCATGTTCGCTACTGAACCACACACATATACAGACATAAATTATCAATTTACATTCAATTTTCATTAAAAAGATATCAAATATTTCAAGCTTACCACAATTCATGGAAATAATACAGAATTACGTTGACTGGCAATGAATAGGCACAAAATCCGATCTGCCGATGTCCCAGGCTTTTATTTAGAAAAATATGCACTGGCGCTCAACGCACTGGTTCTTTAGTAAGTTTATTTGAAAATGTGGTGCTGAACTAACGCTTCAATTTGCCTATATTGGCGGGTCTAACCAATCGAGCCATGTTTACACAAGCGTTTGAAAAAAAAGTACTCCTACTCACGTTTCCCTAACAACAAAGAATCAATATTTATAGCCCGACTAATCGTGTTTAGCCTTACATTTACTTTCCGCCAATCAAATAGGAGGTAACATGGGGACCTATTTCCCGTACAATGGTGGTGTGAAAATCTGCCACTGAGCGATTCTGATTTTGGTGTTGTCTGACATCCCTCACTATTTCTTTTGGCTATAATTTGTTAATTCCTAGACTATTTGCGTAACGTTTAACATATTCTTTGTCAGCAAGTCCTAAGGAACCCAAATATATAAATTTAATGGGGCTAAGGGGCTGCGTTCAAAATATGTATTTTCTTCTACCTCCCGTTCACTTCGATCGATGTGGTGTCTGGGTACTGTAATGTTTTCAAACGTAAACCAGTATAATGTCATGTTTCCTAATAAGCGTTTTTCCGGTTTTTAAAACCTAACTCTCGTATGGGTAGTGTTTTTTTATCACTGTCGATTTGAAAAAAGCTAGTGCTTGTGGCCTTACACGCGTGATGGTAGTAATTGTATAGCGAGACGCGTGTTAGTGTATAAAATGACATGAATGGAATATTAATATAGGTCAGCTTGCGTATCTCAAGGTTTTTCTTAGAAAGGCAGTACACGTTTTATTGAAGAAAGCGTGTAGTGATGCAGTAGGCTTTTACTATCAACGTGAAACGTTACAATTTGCAGACGAAGTAGAAAACAAGGGGGATTTCGAGTACAGTCATTGTGACAGCACTGTTCTTTACCATTCTTCTTTCCTTTTAGTGAAGTTATTTGTTAGGCTTTACATTTACTTTTTAATTTATATATGTGGATTAGAATTTCACACGACAGTACTACACTTTGATCTTAGCCAAAAAGGCCGAGAAGTGATAAGATGCCCGCCCCTTGCACAACACATATTAGTTGTCTCTCACGATATGTCCGAGGGACACGATATGTCCTATTATTAAGGGTGTATCTTATTGTGTGTCCTACCCAACGCCACCCTCTTTTTTCTACGTCTTGTTCCAATCATGTTTGTCTGGTTCTTTTCATCAATTCAAAATTAGCAATCTGGTCATACCATTTCAACCCTTCTATTGTGCGCAATCATTCATTTATGAAAGTCTGTATATCTCTTGGCCGTTATGTTTTATAGTCCTGTTTAAATTTATATGTTTACATTTCTCATCTTCGAGCGTTATCTTTTTTTTTTATCTCAGTATATCTTGTAATAACACAAAAGGTTTGTAATGCTCAAATAACGACGGAAAGAAGAAATAAACAAGCTTACATTGTTTACTGTGATAAAACGGCAAACATCCTTCTTGTAAAATTGTCAAATAATTTAACAGTAGCAAACATGGCAACAGCTTTCATACATGTTGTGTGCAGTTCGTATCTTTAACTTAAGAACAGTTTCAGCGAGCTCATGAAACACATTTATTAAACTTTCACCACCGCCTGTTTTTTTTTTTGGTCTCTGGGAAGTTGTGGCGTTAATTGGGGTGAGGGTAGGATGAGAATTGCGTGAAAGGAAATGGAAGCACAAATGGGGGATGATGGGTAACTGGAATAATTTGAGCTTCAGATTTAACATTTCTTTATCTATTGAAGTTACAGTAATGAGGAATCTTGAGTTATTTGTTTCTTGGCCTCAAGTTCTTCTTAAAGTCTCTTACTTGTTCACTCGTGTCCTTACACTGTTAGCTACATTCAGTCTTACTTTTATCTTTTAGCGAAATAATAATTATGTGTCTTAGGTAGATTAATTATTTACAGCCTTTCCTTGCCTGTCTCTGGCGCGCTTCCTTTCTTGCTGACAGAAAATCTGTTGAATATTCTAGGAACTGCAGGGTAGATCACTCTGGGAAACTATTGTCGGCAGTGGCGAAATTTAGAAAGTTTTGAGGTGGTCTTGCGGATGGGACGCGCCTATTCGAGGCTTGGAAGCCCCAGCCATCCCCTCCGCCCGATAAGCCATTCTGTGTACCAATCGGTCAATATCTTTGAGCTCCCGTTGGATCCCGTGTCCTCTGGCGCGTCTTATTTATCCCTTTCTTCCAGTTATTTTTTTAATTTTTCCGTGTGTTTTTGTTGTTGTTGTTGGACTTTGTTGTTGTTGTTGGTTTCTGTATGTCGGCAGTGCTGAAAGTTTTTGAGGTGGTTGCGGATGACGCGCCTATCGAGGCTTGGAAAGCCCCAGCCAAAAGCCATAAGATCTTTGATGTTGGATCCCGAGTCCTTAGATGTGTCTTATTTATCCCTTTCATTTCCAGTTATTTTTTTAATTTTCGTGTGTGTTTTTGTTGTTGTTGTTGGATTTGTTGTTGTTGTTGGTTTCTGTAGCAAAGTTTAATTTGCTGGAGAGGTTATGATGGTAAAAGATAAGAATGATAGAGTTAGATGTGTTAACCGTGTGAGGTCAAGCTGTTTAAAACCTTGAGTCTAGTGCTTGAAGAAGATGAGTTCTCAAGGAACCTAACGCTACCTCTCAAGATCTCGCACGGTGGTGTAAATTTATTCTAATGTATGGTGTTTGTTGTGGCTAGTGTCTAGGGGATGCAATGAAATGATGGTACATCAAAACAACACAGTATAACTCTCTAATAGAATCTTAATAACTCTGTTGTTTAGTTTTCAAATTGGAAATATTTTTGTGTATAATTTATTGTGCCTGTCCTGCAATCTCTTTTGGACAGGTCTTTTAAAACTGAAGAAAATGTATGTTGCACTGAAAGGTGAACTGAAAATAAGGACTCTTGGTCCAACAATAATACTATTAATATTAAAATGTTCCTTAAGGTGTTTCACAGTCTGTTAAGTAATAAGTAATAATGTGAGTCAGTTATTGGAGAGACTGTTTATGTCATCATTTCCCCGAGAGTTTCTGTTAATGGGTAGGGAAACAGTTTTCTCCAGATAAAGTGTCAGATTGCCCAGATTGTGGCACATAACCTGAAATTTCCTTCGTGAAGATTCAATCGTTGATATGGCTCTGTAAAGAACATCAGCTCTCAGAGCTCCACTTGACAATTATTATACAGAATACGCTGTACCGGAGACGTTACTGTCTTCACTCGTACTTCAGCTTTCCTGTCACCGGCTGGTAACAGGAAATAAAACCCTGCAACATAAAAGACACCCGGGCCTTTTCATATCTGTTATATTTTTCCCTCAACACTCTACATGACATGATGGGGTTCAGCCTCGTGTGCATTACAAGTGCACCAGCCCCTAAGTTTTTTTGAACTCACATCATATTGTGACCACACCTCAGGTCCATATGGCAGATACGCCACTGTCATATTACATAGTCTTCTTCAACACAATTTAATAGGAGTATGTACATCTTCTTATATGCATATAATTTTCTTCTATTACAAAATATAAACGCTCCAGGCAATCAATAGTGTTCAGCGAACACAGAAGCTTGCTATTCTACTTTAGTCCTACAATAATTTTTAATTCCAACATTGCAATATTCAAACATAAATCAAATAGGTATACCCAAACTGTCTCTTTAGGCATGTCATACACTTTCCCACTTTTTGCCTTTGCACATATTACATAATAATATAGATATTCTTCTTACCAGAATTCAATGAAATAAGCACAGGTGCGATGGATGGCACAAATTCAGCTTTGCTGCTGGCTAGACTATGACAAATACTTTTTAGTTTTAGTTACAAATAAAAGTCAAACTTCTAGGATCACATCGACCTGCTTCAGGGACAGCTTTCTACAAAATGGCAAAAACCTAACTAAGTTTTCCATAATATAAAATGCGTTGGCCAATCAGATCGGAAGACTAAGCTTTTCAATTTGAATTTTGAAAATAAAAGCAAAAACAGACTTGATTTTTGGACCTAACAAGTTTTCTCCTCACTCATTCTTAGATTTCTACTGCTAAAATATATTTTGTGTTAAGCCATCCTATAATTTCTCTCCCCTTGTCTACCCCTCCTCCAACAGAATACATGCTTGCTTGTCTCATTTCCAACAACGCGTTCAAAATTGTAATCGTTAGTGAATGCAAAATGAATGCAAAACCGCCAGTCTGTCCGTTTGTCTGCACGAACAAATACAGTCTTTTGTCAATAACTTTCTTATCTACTGGGGAATTTTGTATTTTTAAACATATTATTTATCAGGAGAAGATAAGCCATCAAACTAACTAGGTTTTATGATCCTAAACCTATTAATAAAGAAGTCCATATATTTTCCAGAGTTAGTTTCAATTTCCACTATCATATAAATTACGCCATCTTTTCTCCTCTCCCGCGTTGTCCAAAACTGAAACTACTAGTCTGTTACGTCATAAAATGGACTCTTTTGCAGCGAAAGCGCTGTCTGTGTGTTTATATATTTCCTCAGTGTGCCTATAGTCCGAAAAAGTAGTGGGTTTTGCGGGGTATTTTTAAATTCTACAAAGCTTGCGCCACGTTACCGAACACAGGCTAATTGTATCGTCTAGCACTGTCGTCTTGAGTAGCTAGTCCAAGAATCTAACGCTTGACAATTGGTAGCAGGTGTTCGCTCTCTCTCTCACTTTTATGCGTTCGTTTATGCCTCCCCTGTTTTATTCTTACTGTCTTTTTTGGAACAACTAAGCTTGTCGTTTTTTTCAAAATTTTTACTGTTAACCCTTGACGGGCGAGTTATAAAACCCAATACCACTAGCGCGGCAATAAGGTTTCACACTACGTTCTTATCTCCATTTGATGACTGGCGCGGGGAAAGAAGACGCGTTACAACTTTACTATTTCTATTTCTACTCATATTATTTTGACTTTTACCTATAATTAATGATTTTATCGATGTATCAATGCACTTTATGACAGTTTCCATCTATTTATTTTACCATGGAGATTGCAGAATGAAAAGTGCTTCGTACTGCTATCAACTGGTAATGTGTCCGTTTGTTATAGTACGTTATAAATGACGCCGAGCAGATTGTTTAGTAGGCGAACCAATATCATTTTGTGCGTGTTGTACTTGTGAATGTGCGTGTTGTACTTGTGAATGTGCGTGTTGTACTTGTGAATGTGCGTGTTGTACTTGTGAATAGGCGTGTTGTACTTGTGAATGTGCGTGTTGTACTTGTGACGGTCTTGCTGAATTTGTTTTCATAGTTTGGCTTGGTTTTTAAGGACCGTCTCATTGCAAACGGACAACTCTATAAGTGCTCCAATGTCCTCCTATAGATCACTCAAGGAGGATCACAGCACAGTGCATGAACTCCGTAGCACCGGCGAGGATCCCAATGTGTGTAAACAGGAATCACACATTCTGTAAATATTTTTGTGATGGGTAGGTTTCCTAATTCATCATGTTTTCATAATGAAGATATACCAAGATATTTAGATCCTGTATGGCAGTCAATGCACAAATTAAAAAAAAAAATTATTGGAAGCCGCGTGAATGTGGCTGTGGAGAATAATATTGTGAAGCGTATAGAAAGGGCAAGAAGGGAAGACGAGTTTGGCGAGACGGATGTAGGATAGAAATGTAGAAGGTAGTTCATAGAAATGGAGAAAAGAACTGATAGGTAAGTCACCTTCTCGCTAGACCTATCCTATGCTCCAGGGGTGTTATATAATTAAGTGAGTGCAGCTCGTATTTATTCCCTACCAATTTTAAATTATTAATATTTCTGTGACCACAAAAAAAAAATTATAACTGGAAATTTAAATAATTCAATAACTGCAATTATAAACAAATCTTACTTACTTACTTAGTCGTTCCTCTTCTACCGTGAGGTGTAGAGGTTTGGAAGAGAGAGCGCCAGACTATCCTATCGGCTGTCTTCCTCCTGGCCTGGTTCCATTCTAGTCCCTGGTCCTTCAAAGATTGTCTAATGTTGTCCTCCGAGCGGACTCTGGGTCGTCCTCGGGGTCTGGATCCTTGGCTCTTTGTTTCCCATGCTTGTCGTGGTATCCGATCTTCTCCCATTCTGCAGACATGGCCAAACCATCTTAATTGGGACTGTTCTACTTGGGTCTGCAGGGGGTAGGATTTAAGGCCTTGACGTATCGTCTGGTTGCGAACCATGTCTCTTCTTGTTACTTCAACCACCTTCCTCAGATACCTCATTTCTAAGGTTTGGATCTGGCTTTTATGGGTTGTATATAAACAAATCAATGTACTTTATTGATTAATTATATTTAGTAAAAATTAGCACCTTATAAAATATCTTACAAAATTTCACACACGTTAACAAAGTACATTGTCACCGTTTGATCATTTTCATCATGTTATTGGCTTGGGTGTCTTGGTTTGTGTTTTCTCGTTAAGTTGTACTTGACTTGCTTGACTTGTTGTAGTAGCTGACTTCCCTCGGTCGTTAAAATATATGGACATTGAAGACGCTCTGCTTTATACCAGGAACAGTTTTGGTCCACTGTTAAACAGTTCACAATTTCCAAAATTGTGTCATGTTTTTACCACTAGTTGAACCTGCAAAATAGGACCAGGTTATGGTGTCTGTAGTTTATCACCAAGTCGCCCCTCTGATGCTGACTGGTGTGATAAACGAGCGCTGTCGTAAATTTATTTAGAGAGAAAGAGTCTTAGAAATAGTGGTCCGGTTTAGAGTGTAGAATGATGGTGAACAGCTCAGTGATAGAAATGTAGAGAGTAAATAGTTGCTTCACAGAGTGCTGGAGGAGAGTAAAGACAGACTTATTTACGACAAATCGTTTCTCTCAATCTACTCTTCAGGCTCTCCTGGTCAAACAATTATTTGCCAGTTTCCAGACACACACCTGCTCTCACACCGATTTGGTGCTTCAAACACACAGACGACGTGGATACAACTATCTTAAACAAATTGGGGAAATTTTGGGCTTTGGGTATTCCAACACAGTAACAATTAAGTTTATGTTGTTTATTAAAGTTAAAAAAAACAATCACTACAATAATCATGTGTTTACAGCAAAAATTTATCATAAGTACAGAAAAATGCAAATAACAAGGTAGGAAGGGGGTGAAGAAGATTGGTATCGACTAAGCCCGTCCCGCTTATTAGACAAAGATAAACCCGGTCCAAAGATAGATAGTTATCAGGAACATAGGTACGTTAACCTAACAGTGAAGTTAATTACTCTGAAAGCGGTGTTTCAAAATTAGGTATGGGTGGTAGAAAGAATCCTGTTCTTCCCAATTGTTCTTCCCTTTACTAAGCAAATGAAAAGTAGGGGGTTTTAAACAGAGTTAACAAATTATCAACTATCCCACTTAAAGGAACAATGCAGGGTATACAGAAAATTATATTACCAGGTAAGCAAGTTAACAAAATGGTTACAAAAAAAGATTAAATTTCCTGTCATTCATACACGCGCGTGAGGATCCACACTCATATATTCACACACTTACCGATTACAGCATCAGACACTCCAATAGAATTGTATAAACAGCAATTACACTCTTGACACATGAAAAGGTCTGGTACTTCCGTGTCCCGCCCCAGATGTTGCGAGGTTTGCTGATAGCAACTATTCTCACTTATCGCCGGACTTGAAGCCTAAGAGTTATTGTGTTTTATTATATAAAAGGAGTCTATGGGATGGCACTGACACAGTTCGACACAGGGGTGAAAATGAAGTGGTCTCTTTAATCTTCCGCTATGGTAAAATTCCTTCAATGCGTGATGATAGTAACTGACCGGAAAGTTTATTAATCCAGTGAGGAAAAACTTAAGTCGTCACAGTTCAGGAAAATATGTACTTTCTCACAGTAGGGCAGTAAATCAAGTATCGCTACTGGCATGGTTCAACTTCCAGTTTATCTTACAGATTTGTAATTTTAATATGATGATTGTTCTTTAAATAGTCTTGGGTAGGCTTTCTTTCATGTAATTATGATAGCTAGGTCGCATTGAACCGCCACAAGATTAAATTTAAAAATGTTTCATCAATATGTCTGGAAGTTTTTTTAAGATGATTTCTTTATTGCTGGGATCGCAAGGTTACGATCACTCATTTTGCACAGAAATAGAATTCACTGCAAATATATATAAGAATCCAGGGGATAATCTAGCAGGATTTCAAATATAGCTAGTGCTTCTGGTCTGGCCAACGAGTGATAAAGTGTATTTCTACGTGGTCTGTATATATCTAACTTAATTGCAAGATGAGTGGGACATGAGAAAATTGACACCTTTTTAGATCTCAGGTGAAAAAAAAATCCCGTTTGACGAAAGGTTACAATATTCGGGGGCACTGATGTTATCCAAGGGGTCGCTACGAAGGTCGTACTATATCATCCAACACTTCAGGGTCATTCAGGGTCGGCTGAGTTCGTCTGTCACAATCGTCCCCTCTTTTGAGACATGAAAACCTCTTTTCATGTTTGATTTATGACGATGAAGCTGCCCTGAACGGTAGCTTTAGGATGATTGGTATCTTCAACTTCCTCTTCTTCCTCCGTAGTCCAGTTTCTACTCAGGAAATCAGCCCCGACATTCTGTCTTCCCGGAATGTATTCCACTTTGAAAGAATAAACGCTTAGAAGAAGGGCCCAACGCATGACCCTTGCGTTAAATTCTTTATTGGCACCAAGAAATGCTAACGGAGCGTGGTCTGTTTGCACTGTGAAAGATGTACCATAGAGAAACTCATGATGGCGTCTGATACCGTCAATCAGAGCGAGGCATTCTCTTTCGACTACGCTGTAGTTCCGTTCAGCTTTATTTAATTTCCGACTGCCATAGGCAACTGGAAATAGCATGTTCAGGTCACTGTCCTCGGCTTGAAGCAGTGTTGACCCGATGCCCTGACCTGACGCGTCGACCCGTAATACAAAAGGTTTCTTGAGGTCAGGCAACCTCAAAATGGGGTATGCAGACAACTGTCCTTTCAAAGTGCTGTATGCGTGTTCGCACTTTTGATCCCACATGACCTTATCCGGACGCCCTTTCTTTGTGAGGTCAGTCAGAGGTGCCGTCAGTCCGTTGAAGTTCTGGATGTACTTCTGATAGTATGCACATAGCGATATGAAGGAACGTACGTCTTTCTTCGTTCGGGGTCTTTTTGCTGCCACTATTTTCTCCACGTTCTTCTTAATAGGCCAACTGCATCCGTGAGAAATAGTATGCCCCAGGAAGTCTAACTGTTCAAACCCGATGAGACATTTGCTAGGTCTGGCTGTGAGACCAGTTTCCTGTAGTCTCCTGAGGAGCATAGCAACCGTAGCAATATGTTCTTCGTAGGTTTCCGATGCAATTAATATGTCATCCATAAAATTATGGATATGGGGACTTTGCAAAGGTTCTAGAAGCTTCCTCATCATCCTGGTGAACACTCCTGGTGCGTTATGCAAACCGAATGGCATCACATTAAATGTGTAATGTCCTTCACTAGTGCTGAAAGCTAACAAAGGTTTAATTTCCTCCTTGACTGGTATTTGATAATAACCTTTACTGAGGTCAATCTTGGAGAAAATCTTTGCTTTGCTGAGCTTGGTGAACAACTCAGAAACAGTTTGGAGAGGTTCGGGCTGGAATTCCGTTACAGCGTTTAGCAGCCGGTAATCTATACACAGCCGAACTTCCTTATTGGGCTTCTGCAACAGCACTACACTGGAACTGTAAGGAGATGTAGACTCACTGATAATTCCTGCCTGACGCAGCTTGTCTATTTCTCCGCGAAGTGCATCAGCTTTAGCGTACGGGATGGGGTAAACTCTGGTTCGAACAGGGGTCTCATTTGTTAATTTCATATCAAATTCAATGAGATTTGTTCGACCAGGTACATCCGTTAAGACTGCACTGTACTGTTTTAGTAGAGCCCTGGTTTCTGTTTGTTGTTCTGGTGAGAGATTGTCGCCGAACTTGACATCTTTAAAGGATTCTGTGGGTTGCAATGGATACTCCATGCAACCATCATCATCTTCCTCGTCTTCCGTTGCTATGGCGACAGCCAGGAGATGCTCGGAGGATGGCACTGGTCTCTCCAAATATTTCTTAAGGAGATTTACGTGGAAGACCTTCTCCTTTCCTTTTATCGAGATCTTGTAATTAGTACGTGAGATCTTTTTAAGGACGGTAAAGGGTCCTTGCCATCCGATGCGAAGTTTATTGCTTCCGGTTGGAAGTAGCAACAAAACTTTCTCCCCTGGTTGTAGTTCTCTCTCTTTTGCAGCTTTGTTGTATCTTTTAGCATGTTTAGCGCGGGCTTTCTTAAGGTTGGTAGTAGCTAGATCCCATCCTAGCTTCAGCCTTTCCTTGAGCTCAGATACATACTTGCTTGCAGAGACGACTGTCTCGTCAGCCTTTTGGTCTGTCAGGGACCGAAGTAAGGCTTCTAGTGGCCCCTTTATAGGTCTGCCAAATAAAAGTGTAGCTGGCGCGAATCCCGTAGACGCTTGGGGTACCTCTCGGTAGGCGAATAAGGCAGCCGATATATATAGGTCCCAGTCTTCCGGTTTCTCCTGACCCAGCTTACGTAACATGGTGGTGAGGGTGCCGTTAAAACGTTCCACGAGCCCATTTCCGGCCGGATGGTAGGGACTTGTGTGGATATGTTTGGCCCTCAAGATCTTAAAGATCTCCTCCATTAACAGGCTACGGAATTGGGATCCATTGTCCGTCAAAACTTGTTGAGGGAATCCCAACCGTGTAAAAATTTGCACGAGGGCTTCTGCGACATGCTTGGAATCTGTGCATGTTAGCGGTATAGCTTCGGCCCACATTGTGCAAGTGTCGACTAAAGTCAGGATGAACCTGTTCTTTCTTTTGGTCCTTTCCAGGGGTCCAATGATGTCGACAGCAACCCGTTCAAATGGAGTACCCACTATTGGCATTTGCCCCATAGGTACTGGGGGTGTCAAGTGCTTTGGTGCTACCCGTTGGCACTGGGCGCAGGATTTCACATACCTGATAATGTCAGAGTTCATTCCTGGCCACCAATAGTGGTTTTTTATTCGCTGAATAGTGGCGTTTTGTCCCATATGTCCGCTAAAGGGAAGAGAGTGCCCCATTTCTAAGATCTGGCTTCTGTACTGCGTCGGTACTAGGAGCTGGTTATTCCCCGTGTCCGGGTTGCCCGTTCTACGATACAATACGCCGTCCTTAGAAAAGATGTCTCCGTTGTGTCTGGGGTCCTTAGCCATGGGCAGTTTTCTAAAGCAGGGCTCCAGAGTAGGGTCCTTTTGTTGCGCCTCCTTCAGTTCATTCGGCAACAAATTTGGCGCAGGCTCCCTCTCCTTCTTGGCTTGCCCTCTTGTGGTTACCGCTGCCACAATCGGCTCCTTTGGTCTCCCAATAAACACATATCTACATCCCAGGATAACTGGGTAGATAGGATCATCCATAATGGCCGCTTTAATAACACTCTGACAAAGTCAGAGTGTATTTCTACCAGTGCGATAGGAAGCGTCCTGGGTGCATCACTCCTGAAAAAAACTCCACTAAGTTTGACGGTTTCCTCTGTCTCCTGACCGGGTTTGACTAGGTGCCTAGCGACAATACAACTAAAGCTTAGTCCAGTGTCAAAGAGACAAGTAGTTGAGGTACCATTCAAAATTACAGTTCCTCGAGTTGAGGGTCGGTCCCCCTCAGGTTGAGAATCACTGACATTGACTCTACCTTTCGAGGCTGTATGCAAACATCCGATGCGGTTTGGACCGGTTTGTTTGCCCTGATCAGACGTTCCTGGTGTAGGGGTCTTCCCTTTTCCTTGACCTTGGTGGCCGCGCTGCCACGTAGGCTTGGTGGGTTGATCAGAATTGTTGTTAGGGGGGTATCGGGTTTTTGTAGAATTTCGATTTTTCCTGGGGAGGTCTCTGGGTATTATTTTCTCGTTGGTTATAATTCTGAGAGGAATTAGAGGAATAGGATGACTGCTCTAGATTTTGTTTACGAGATGGCTCATCTGTGGGTTTACGTTTAGTGCTGGGAAGTTCGGCCATTGCATTGGTATAGCGTTCTGCCTTATTGAGTATGTCCTCAAGCCTGACTGCGCCCTGTTCAGCCAAAAATCTACGGGTTTCGTTTGACAAAGTTGACTTTATCTGTTCCACAAGAACAAGTTCAAGTAGTCCCTCATATGTAAGAGGTAGGTCAGATAATTCAATGCACTTTGTCAAATAGCCCGTGAGACGTGAAGAGAACTGTGGGAATGTTTCCGTGCTCTCTTTTCGGCTGTTTCTGAACATTTGCAGAAATTTTCGGGCGGTCATCTCAAACCGCTCTAGCAAGGCCTTTTTCAGCATGTCGTAATCATGTTGGTTGGTTCCCAGCTTTGTGTACACGTCATAAGCAGTGCTTTTTAATGACGTTGAGAGTTTAAGTGCCCAGCGGGAACTCTCTAACCCATACAGATTTGCGAGCCTCTCGAATTTTTCTAGATAGCTGTCAATTTTTTTTTTTGGGACTAGGAAAAGACTCTAAAGCAAAAGACATCGCAGTTAATTGGGCAGATTGAGTGCTGGAGAGGTCCATTGACTGAGACTGGGGCGAAGACGGCTCTCCGTTATTCGAAGTAGAGGCGCCCCGACTCTCTAAAGCCTTAAGCGCCAGTTCATGTTGTCTTTTCTCTCTCTCTCTCTGTCTCTCTCTCTCTCCCTCACTCTCTCTCTCCCTGCGAGCTTCCATTCTCTGCCTCAATTTTCTTCTGCTCCAGTTGACGCTCTTCCGCTTCTTTCCTATCTGCCCTGCCTCTGCTTCTCTCTTCTTGCTCTCTTCTTTTCTTCTTCTCTCAGCTTCTGCTCTTCTCTGCTCTTTGTTGCTCCGCGTCATATATTTCCAGTTCCTGGTTGACAAACAGGTTCGCAGCTTCTGCGTCTAATCCTGCCTCTTTCGCTTCCAGCCTCAGGATGGATCTCATCTTTATCCTCTCTGCCATTGTCAAAGAATAAGATGTAGTATGACTAGAGAATAGTAAGAAAAAACAAGAAGGGAAAAAAACTCAAAGCCGCTACGAAAAAAAAAGACACAAAGTATAAATTTACTTATGTTACCTCCTATTTGAAAATGTGCAAACTTATCGCTGCTATTATTGTCACTTAAGACTCTTAACGCAAGCGACTATGCCACTAAAAATAGTAAGTTACACTGGAAAAAATTTACTTTTACTAAACGTAGAGAAAATTTTATATTAAACAATTTAAAAGGAAAAAAAAAATATTTTTCCCTAAAATGTTAATTCTCCGTCACAAACCTCGCCCCTGAAGTCAATTTATGAGAAGAGACGATGTTAACTAGATTTAAAAAGTCAGAACAAGGCGTCTTTAGCTAAGCTCAACTCTTTTTAACTTCAAAAAAACCTTTAGTGACTGTAAAACCAATCACGCAATCCCAGCAAATCTTATAAAGAAAAAATTTAATTTTCTCCGCCAGAGGATAATTTAGCTAACCGAATTTATGATTATCCGTACTTTCTACTGCTGTGGAAAGAAAACAACCTGTAAATATGCTGTGTGGACGACCCAAATTCTAAAAGGCGTTGTCTAGGGGTGTAATTAATTATTATTTTGTTCCCTAAATCACAAAGACAGATCACTCACACTCTATTTAGTTAGACCCAGACTTAGATCAGACTCAAAATATCTTTATCCCGGCTATGCGATTGCCTCAAATGTAGCTCAAGATCCCAGGACCAGCCCACAAATATTGTCGTAAATTTATTTAGAGAGAAAGAGTCTTAGAAATAGTGGTCCGGTTTAGAGTGTAGAATGATGGTGAACAGCTCAGTGATAGAAATGTAGAGAGTAAATAGTTGCTTCACAGAGTGCTGGAGGAGAGTAAAGACAGACTTATTTACGACAAATCGTTTCTCTCAATCTACTCTTCAGGCTCTCCTGGTCAAACAATTATTTGCCAGTTTCCAGACACACACCTGCTCTCACACCGATTTGGTGCTTCAAACACACAGACGACGTGGATACAACTATCTTAAACAAATAGGGGAAATTTTGGGCTTTGGGTATTCGAACACAGTAACAATTAAGTTTATGTTGTTTATTAAAGTTAAAAAAAAACAATCACTACAATAATCATGTGTTTACAGCAAAAATTTATCATAAGTACAGAAAAATGCAAATAACAAGGTAGGAAGGGGGTGAAGAAGATTGGTATCGACTAAGCCCGTCCCGCTTATTAGACAAAGATAAACCCAGTCCAAAGATAGATAGTTATCAGGAACATAGGTACGTTAACCTAACAGTGAAGTTAATTACTCTGAAAGCGGTGTTTCAAAATTAGGTATGGGTGGTAGAAAGAATCCTTTTATTCCCAATTGTTCTTCCCTTTACTAAGCAAATGAAAAGGAGGGGGTTTTAAACAGAGTTAACAAATTATCAACTATCCCACTTAAAGGAACAATGCAGGGTATACAGAAAATTATATTACCAGGTAAGCAAGTTAACAAAATGGTTACAAAAAAAGATTAAATTTCCTGTCATTCATACACACGCGTGAGGATCCACACTCATATATTCACACACTTACCGATTACAGCATCAGACACTCCAATAGAATTGTATAAACAGCAATTACACTCTTGACACATGAAAAGGTCTGGTACTTCCGTGTCCCGCCCCAGATGTTGCAAGGTTTGCTGATAGCAACTATTCTCACTTATCGCCGGACTTGAAGCCTAAGAGTTATTGTGTTTTATTATATAAAAGGAGTCTATGGGATGGCACTGACACAGTTCGACACAGGGGTGAAAATGAAGTGGTCTCTTTAATCTTCCGCTATGGTAAAATTCCTTCAATGCGTGATGATAGTAACTGACCGGAAAGTTTATTAATCCAGTGAGGAAAAACTTAAGTCGTCACAGTTCAGGAAAATATGTACTCTCTCACAGTAGGGCAGTAAATCAAGTATCGCTACTGGCACGGTTCAACTTCCAGTTTATCTTACAGATTTGTAATTTTAATATGATGATTGTTCTTTAAATAGTCTTGGGTAGGCTTTCTTTCATGTAATTATGATAGCTAGGTCGCATTGAACCGCCACAAGATTAAATTTAAAAATGTTTCATCAATATGTCTGGAAGTTTTTTTAAGATGATTTCTTTATTGCTGGGATCGCAAGGTTACGATCACTCATTTTGCACAGAAATAGAATTCACTGCAAATATATATAAGAATCCAGGGGATAATCTAGCAGGATTTCAAATATAGCTAGTGCTTCTGGTCTGGCCAACGAGTGATAAAGTGTATTTCTACGTGGTCTGTATATATCTAACTTAATTGCAAGATGAGTGGGACATGAGAAAATTGACACCTTTTTAGATCTCAGGACACTTTTGGGGATCTGACCGTCAGACTAAAGAGAGATGCCGCCCCTGGTCTTCGTATCTCCGCTCGCTGCTGCGATCGGTTCTGTGTTTAACACCGAGATGCGAAATACCTGCAGGAACTTGCGTCGCTCGTTTCAGGGACCACTACTGTCTTTGATCGTGGCGCTAGTCTTTCCTGAGATCCCCCAGTCCGTGTCTTTGATCGTGGTCGCTACTATCTGTTTGATTCTGGCGCCGCCCCCTCTGGGCCAAGTTAATGAAAATACTGCATGTGATTGCCCAAGAGATGTCCATGGGCGTGATTTAATCTCTCCTTAAATCAATGCGATGACCAGAATGAACGGTAGATAAACTGTCAACATATTAATCAGCAAACGTGTTTGCCCTCTGTGTGGAACGGTTGCATAGCTAATGAGTCCAGGTGAAAAGAAAAATCCCGTTTGACGAAAGGTTACAATATTCGGGGGCACTGATGTTATCCAAGGGGTCGCTACGAAGGTCGTACTATATCATCCAACACTTCAGGGTCATTCAGGGTCGGCTGAGTTCGTCTGTCACAAGCGCCAAGGCCTTATCGCTCTACCTTTTCCTACATCTTTCTTATTTTATTTTCTCAAACATTGTGTTCTTTCATCCCACATTTGCTATATCATCGTTTTTGATTACTCGCGACTGGTATCTAGAGAACTACATTTGTTCTTTCATCGGTGGTAAAAGAAATTTTTTTGATTGAGTCCCCCACCTGGCATTATCTTTTGAAGTCCACATTGCCTCGTGATAAATCTGGTGAAACACATCTGGTTTCATCAAAATCAGACACCTGGGCATGGTACAATTTCTGTGGACTATTGTTAACTTTGAACCGAGCGCGGCTGACACAAAAGATTAGTCTCTTTATTGCTCGGCCGCTGTCCATACAAGCGAAGGGTCACCACATTGGGACAAATGCGCTGGAGAGGCCACACTACACAATGGTTGATTATGTCGGGAGACGCCCAGCTTGGCCAGGTGAAGAAGTCTTCTCATGCTGTTTCGGTTACAGTGGATAGCAAATAAATTATATTTCTATCTAAACTCATACAGCTATAAATAAATTTAATTAAATTGCTAGTAACCAGTCCGAGAATATTTTAACTAACTAGTAAATGCACTGATTCATCATTGAGTATTGGCGAGATACTTAAGTATTTCTAATTCATGATGATTGATTTTTTTTAAATGACTAGAATTTATTTCACGGAAGTTTAAACGATGAGACAAGCGCTAAGCTTATAGTCTCTAACTTAAAGTTAATAACCGAAGTGAATATTATGTTTTACGCGAGGGTAGGATAGGATGTGTATAATATTATGTTTAAGTATTCTGTATGTTTCTTTTTCTTTATACAGTATTCTGGGTAAAGCCCAACATCTACCAGCGGTTTCAGTATATGAGAAGAACCTAGAAGAAACATTTTTTAAATTTAAATAAGTGAGTTTCCAAGTTACAACCTGTCTGGCATTGTGTTTGCATCCAGAAAAAAGACAGAGTACTCATCTCACGAACTTTAATACTAAATGCAATAACTGGCCTATCGAGCCAGATTATAATTCTTCCCAACATTCTTATTGTACATTCAGCCCCTGTGGCGAGAAAAATTGCAAACCATTAACATTTCCGACGGTTTTTTGTGTGACTAATTGTGGTGTGATCAAGAATTTTACATTTGAGAGAAGTTACCAACCTGTCATTTCCCTAAGTAGTGGACACCTCGTGATTCTGACACTGTGAGCCCGTTTAAACTTTCTTACCCAAACTGATTCGTGACCTTAAAGTAATCTTAAAATATAATTGTGAAGTGAATGCTCCCCGGAACATTGGAAGAAACCTGTATCTGCAGAGCTGGGATTTTCTTTATCAAAAGAATACAGATTCACTGTAGAGAAGTGTCCTGAAGTTTGCGCCAGATGGCGAGAAACACCACGTGTGTAGGTAAGAAAGTATGTCAGGGGCCCCTGCTGAATGAACAGAGAGAAAGCAGAACGAGTGATTTTTTTCATTTTGTATATTCATGCACCCACTTTGAAATTTCTTTATGCAATTTTTGTTGCAAAAGCTGATTTCCTCTTAGGATAGATTAATATGTCAACTATGTTATTAACTATAGAGGGAAATCCTAGACCATAGTGTATAAATCTGTAACTCTTTGGGGCTATCACTTTTCTTCTAACGGGATCGTGGGCTAAACAGAGGGGGAAGGATTACATCTATGGGTCTATTATTCTTTTAGTAATTCATTAACCTATGTGTATTTATATGTGCTTGATAAGCAAACTTATTTGTTGTGGACAATTTTCTTTATGTTAATAAAATTTACATAAACTTTATTCAAGTGTGTCGGTCAGTTCGTTCCAAAATATCTATATTTCATTGTTATAGTTTTTTCACGTCTGTCCGTCTAACTGTCGTCACTTATGTGTGTGTGTGTATGTGAGTGGTATATATAGATTACTATATATGTTATAATAGACTGTCTGACTATTCTAGATCTGTTGTAGAAGATAGGCTGACCGAAGAGAAGCTTCTCGCGGGTCAGGGACAGACTCTATTAATTTCCACCATCTCACTCGTGAAAATCTATTTTCTTTACATTACCTCTCACTGAGCTATCACCTGCTCTATTCTATTCTACAGGGACCAATCTATGTCTTAATTCCCCTATCATGAATCTACGACAGAGATGATGGCACGTGACAGGAGGACTTGGCATGTGTTTGTTGAAGGCTTATGATCTTTTGGGAGTGGAGGGTTATGATGATGATGTTAAGCATAACATTAATTTTAAATATTTATACGTTTTAAATGTACATTATTAGGGGGTCAGATTGGCTAAGAGGTATGGCGTCCCCCTCGAATTCTAGAGGTACCAGGTTTTATTCCCAGTTGAGAGAAAATAATTTATGTACATTTTTGTTCAGAACCAGTGGTCCTAATGATGTCATACTCCCCCCTGGTCTCCTGGGTTGTGAGATCGAAAGCCTAACCTTCTTGGATAAGGGTGAAAAAAATAGCAGGTCCCTTATGCAAGTTGCGCACGTTAAAAATCCCACAGTAGTTGGAAATCGTAAAGAGTTGGCCTATCAGGCGGCTGCCCTGGCAAATATTTAAAAATTAGAAATATACACACATTGGGATTCTCGCCGGTGCTTCGTGCACTGTGCTGAGATCCTCCTTGTGTGCTCTAAGGGAAGAGATCGGAGCACTGATGGAGTTGTCTGTGTGCAATGAAGATAGTCCTTCAAACCAAACCAAACCAAATGTACATTAATTCACTAAAGTATTTTATAAACTTATAGACATACACTCAAGACACAGTTTTACTTCGAAGTCTGCGGCTGTTTGAAACTTCGATCAACAAATTGCTCACAGTAGCGATCAGTTGCGGCTTCTTCTCAGTTATCTTGTTGTGTAGTGGGTTAAGACTTCTAACTAGAAGGGTCAGCTCTCTGGATATCTTCTCATCTGTGTCAGATCTGGAAATGATTTCGGGAAATAAAGAACTGTGTCTGAGACGGGCTTATATTCCTAATATCAGGTCTAACCCTTACTTTCTCAGAGGTCCGCGCTTGAGTTTACTTTTTCTTTTGTAAACTTTCGTGGGATTTCAATGCTGTTGTATGAATTTACCGATATAATCATAATTCCCTCGTAAAATATCAAAGATAATGATTTCCCACAGCTTTAATTACATGTAGTTGCAGTTCAAATCCCAAAAGAATTATCCTGATCGGGTCATTAACCATAATGTTATAGCAGAATTTCAGTTGTACAATTCATAAATTATCATAAAGATACTAGTTTACGTGGCAATTCCAGAGTGTCTTGCTCGCGTTATGACGATAATTACACGAAAAAGAGGAAATATGATGGAAATGAAGCTCGGAGGAAATGACTGGTAGTCGTGTCCCATTTCATTCCCTATGGAGAATGGAGCCACCGCTGCAGCTGTCCTGTAGTAGTAAGCATGGATCACAGCATTCATGTGACCTTGCATCAGTGCTTTCAGTAGCAATCTGTTTTACTCGATGAGAATGTCTGCCCCTATGCACATCATTAGTCGCACCTTACGACATGCATGAGAGAGAAGTTGTTCTATTCTTTCTATGTCTCATCAAACGCTACCCCCGGAACTACACGTGGCGAGAAAGTAGAACAGAGGTTAAATAAATGAACGAACGGGGTCACCAACCCATCCATCGGAAAAGCTAAGGACATCGATTAATCACAGCTACTTACAATCAGTAGCTTCAACAGGATGTGTTGTAACAATGAGATGTCTGGGAAAAGCTGCAAATGTCTCCATAAGAAGCGTGATGAGAAACGAGTTTAGGGAGTTGGTGGGAACAGTTTTTGTTTTGTTTTTTTTAACTAGGTCGTTTGCTATGTTTCCACGCAGTACGCCTTTGAAGCATTGAAGCATGGGAAGGAAACTTGAATCCTTTGAATAGCAAATAAATAACTATAGGTAATTAACAGGCAGGCACTCGTTAGACATAAAGGATGGCACAAGAGAACAAAAGAAATATAAGTGATAAGCGTACCAGGAGTCGAACCGAAAAGACATGTATCTTTGGTTATATCAGGGCACCTTTTTATAAAGTATAAACGAAGGGTCAGCATAAGGTTGATCCCAATCTATCAGTAGATCAGATGGGATGATTTGGTAGACCTCTAGATGTCGGAAGGGGGAGGAGAAAGAATGTTAAAATTTGAGAAATTTCGGACCTTTCCCTCTTCCGCCGGCATTTAAAGCCACGGCATCTCCAGGAGTAGAGGTACTTTTTCCGTATTCCTAAATAAAACACGTTCTAGCTTACGAAAATAATAATAATCATTAATAAATACAACAACGTTAATCGTGAACTGCTTAAGATAGGAACACGATCACATTTTTCGAAGTAAGTTAACATTGGTCAATATCATTCGTGCACTGTGCTGAGATCCTCCTTGTGTGATCTAAAGGAGAAGATCGGAGCACTGATGGCGTAGTCCATATACAATAAAGATGGGCGTTTTGTAGCCCCGGCGACGATCCAAATGTATGTATACAGGAATCAAACATTCTATCAATGTTTTTTTGGTGGATACGATTCCAAATTTTTAAATTTTGCCAGTGCAACGGCCGTATAGCGTACTCTTAATGATTTCCGAGGGATTTTTAACGTGCGCAACTTGCATACAGAACCTCCCGTGTTCTCGCCCTTATCTGAGAAAGCTAGATATCCGATCTCACTATTTAGGGCATCATTAGGAGACACTGGTTCTGAAAAAAAAAATTTAATCATATATATTCCCTTGTACTGCGAACCCGGTACCTCTAGAATTAGAGGCGGGCGCCATACCTTTTAGCCACTTCGACTCAACAAATTGTATTGTATATATTCCCAAAGTGTCATTTGACTATTTTTCAAATGGTGTTTCCTCTTCTTTCAAGCAGCGGAAAAAAAAATATTTAATAAAGACGCGATATGGCATCTTTCATAAACATTTTGAATTGCCACCCTTCCCCGCCAACTCTTGTAGGCAAGTTTGTCTGCGAGTACCGGGCACTTTCATAAATCCCCCAATTCTGCGTGGGGCAGATGCTACCATACACCTGGCATCCAACTCGCTGTTTCTGCCTATCGCTATGCCATCCACTAATAAAGATGAATACCCGGCAGATTCCGCCGACAGTGCTAATGCACGCGATGCCGCGTGACTGATAACTGCTGCTGTCAAACAGTAATCGATACTGATTAGCGTTATCGTACTCTTCATTATATTGGAAATGCCATTGGCTGATTCGGCTCTTTGTTATGCCGTTATGAGTTTTGAAATAAAATGTGCTTTGAGAAGCGTTCACAGTATGTGCCTAATTAAAAATGTGGTTATATTCGGTTACTAGATGTTTCGTTTGGTTGGAAGTACAGTTTTGGAATTCATCTATAGTGTTTAATCCTGAGCGTTAAATAGTGTATATATGTGGCAGATATTCGATATTTAGTGAAACTGTGTAATTTTCTACTGTGTTTTAGACGGACTATTTTTTTTAGAAGCTAACATTACTTTCTGTCCTCATTGTAGTTCCCGAGGGTCACTGAAGAGACAGAATATTACTACTGTAAAAAGCGGGTGATAGGAGTATGTTCATGGGGCTGGCAAACCTCATGATGTAATACTAATAGCCACAGAAACCAAGTGAATACTTGGTGAAGGTTTCACGCAAAGGGACCAGATACTGTGGTGTGGTTCCATGCTCCGCAAGCAGCGCATAAGAAAGTGACGATGATAACTTTGTATGCGTGTACACTGGCTTGTGCCTCTATGTATGTTATTTATATGTCGGCCTATTTATGTTTGTATAGATGTGTCGTGTATGTCTTTATATTGTATGTAAGGTAAGGTAAAGGATCCCGTTACACGCCCACTGAGGCATATTGGGAATATGGTGTTAGGCCCATATTTTCTTGACCATCGGCACACTAGGGGTGATGTGGTCAGCACCACGCCGGCCGCCTTAACCTTCCCAGAGTTGCTCTGGTACCCATTTCATGATTATTGTATGTGCATGAATGAAAATACGCATACATTTATGTCCTCTGTCTTTACATTTGTAGGCAAGTGTATGTACGTAAAACCAGTGGCGGACTGACAATTATCTGGACCCCGGGGCAAAAAGGGCCATTAACTCCTAATTGAGTAGCTTGGAGTAGGAGGTTAGTGGAACGTGAACCACTCCACTGATGTGAGCCCTCGAGCATTGTCCGAAATGCCCAACGCGCAGTCCGCCCCTGCGTACAAACTTAGTATGTAAATGTATGTTTGTACACTGTGTACTCTTCGCACTTGTACCTTTTGACTTGCGTATGTGTTTATGGTGAGCGTCCGATTGGCAGAGTGATTAGTGACCTGGTCTCTCGCGACAGAGGTCCGGGATCGATTCACGGCATCGTCACTCCAGCCGTCAAATAGTGCCTGACTGTGTTAGGGAAGGAAAAGGCAGCGAGGAAGGGAACTGGTCACCCCACCTGTCGTTGCTGGACATAATATAGAGAAGTCTCTAACACTTCACTCCCCCACGGCTGTATCTGCTATGGAGCTACCGTTACATTTTTAATACTTTAACATCAAGAAGTGACACTTTCCTAAATAGGGGCTTGCGTAGAACAGAAGGATTGTCGTAGCACGGCAAGGTCACCAATGAGGAACTGATGACAAGGTCACCAATGAGGAACTGATGACAAGGTCACCAATCAAGAACTGATGACAAGGTCACCAATGAGGAACTGATGACAAGGTCACCATTGAGGAACTGATGACAAGGTCACCAATGAGGAACTGATGACTAGGTCACCAATGAAGAACTGATGACAAGGTCACCAATGAGGAACTGATGACAAGGTCACCAATGAGGAACTGATGACAAGGTCACCAATGAGGAACTGATGACAAGGTCACCAATCAAGAACTGATGACAAGGTCACCAATGAGGAACTGATGACAAGGTCACCATTGAGGAACTGATGACAAGGTCACCAATGAGGAACTGATGACTAGGTCACCAATGAAGAACTGATGACAAGGTCACCAATGAAGAACTGATGACAAGGTCACCAATGAGGAACTGATGACAAGGTCACCAATGAGGAACTGATGACAAGGTCACCAATCAAGAACTGATGACAAGGTCACCAATGAGGAACTGATGACAAGGTCACCATTGAGGAACTGATGACAAGGTCACCAATGAGGAACTGATGACTAGGTCACCAATGAAGAACTGATGACAAGGTCACCAATGAAGAACTGATGACAAGGTCACCAATGAGGAACTGATGACAAGGTCACCAATGAGGAACTGATGACAAGGTCACCAATGAGGAACTGATGACAAGGTCACCAATGACGAACTGATGACAAGAACCAGACATGGACCAGCGGAACCAAGAGGCGAGAAGAAAATGTTGGTGATGGATTTTTCTTCTTCTTCTTCTTCGTTGGCTTTCAGACTTGCTTATTAATGACTGATAAAGGCAGTAGTCAGCTTAGGTTCCTGCTCACACATGACAGGTGATGCCTTTGACACACGTAGAACAAACTTGCTGAGACCACTACAATGCAGTCCATGTTCTGTTGTAATAGGAGACCAACAAATAATTCTAACAAATATGGAGACTTGAATTGGCGACAGGCGTGAAAGAGATAGGAATATGCAGATGACATTGCACTACTCGCGCATTCACACCAACACATTCAAGACAAAACCGATAGACTGAATAAGTATGGCCAGCAGGTTGGCCTGAACATCAATTTGAAGAAGACAGAGGTCATGACACTAAATGTGGGCAATCCTGAGCCAGTAACAGTAAGGAACCAGAATTTAGAACAGACAGACACATTTACTTACCTAGGAAGCATAGTAACACCTGACGGCGGAACAAGCAATGACATTAACAACAGAATGAATAAAGCGAGAACAGCCTTTGCTGTTCTCAACAACATTTGGAAGTCTTCCCAATACAGCACAAACACCAAATTAAGACTGTATGAGAGCTGCGTACTTTCTGTGTTTCTCTATGGTGCGGAATGTTGGAGAGTAACAGAGAAGGAAATGTCGAAACTGTCCTCCTTCCACACAATCTGCCTAAGGAAAATTCTCCGAATCTTTTGGCCAAACACCATCAGCAACCAAGAACTACTTATTCGGAGTAACCAGGAGGACATGCACACCATCATAGCTGGCAGACGCTGGAGTTGGGTTGGCCATGTCCTCAGAAGGGACCCTGATACCATCACAAGAACAGCTATGCTATGGACCCCCGAGGGAAAGCGAAAGAGAGGCCGACCAAAAACAACTTGGCGGAGAACTGTGGAAGCTGAGATGCAAAGAATGAACCACAGTTGTGGCACTGTACGAAGGATGGCCGCCGACCGAGCAAAGTGGAATCAATTTGTTGCTGCCCTACAAGACGCCACCAGGCGTGATGGCCGCTGACTGCTTTGACGGTTGGCGGTTATGGATCAAAGAAGAAGAAGAAGAAGTGAAAGAGATAAAAAGAGGATATGGAAAGCCCTTAATCGGATGGCACAGGACAAGAAGGTTTGGCATTGATTTGTTGAAGTCCTATACTCCTTAGTGAGTGAAGGATCATGACGGTAATGGTCAACATATGGACATAGCATCAGGGGCGTACTTAAAGCATTTAGCACCTGGGTCGAATCTTACCTTTGGCACCCCCTCCCCATGAAGAAACAGACTTGCAAGTATACTTTTAACAGTAATTACTATCATAATAGCGTCCAAGGTCACCCTTCTCCTAGCTGTCATCCAATGGATCATTTGGTAGATCTTTAAGTGATTGCGGGTGAAGAAAGACTGTTTAAATTAGAGAAATTTCGCACTATACAAGTGGATTGACATAAGTCTTGGGCCTGACCATGAAGGACATGTCACAGAGAGCTGAAATTTTGTATAGTGTTTATTCCTTTTCAATATAGCCACCGTTTGAATTGACACACTTCTGCCATCTCTGCTTGACCTTGAAAAGACCTTGGGAGTAGAACACCCTATTTTTCAAACTAAACCAGTCATCACATGCCAGTATAACCTCTTCATCGCTGTCAAAATGATTTCCTTTTAGCTGTTTTTTTAAGATTTGGGAATAGAAAAAAGTCTGATGGAGCCAAATCTGGAGAATATGGTGGTTGTTGAAGAATTTCAATATTTAAATCGTTGGCTGCTAGCTGCACAAGCCGTGCTTTGTGAGAGGGCGCGTTGTCTTGAAGCAAAGGAAGATTTTGAGTGCGCGTTATCCCTAGTTTCCTGGTCACAACCTTTCTTAGTTTTGTGAGAAGATCTGCATAGTACTGTCCATTAACTGTGTTGCCACGAGGCAGATAATCTTTCAAAAGGACACCTTTGCCGTCCCAAAAACAGTCAGCATCACTTTTCCTGCAGATTTCTGCGCCCTTGGCTTGACAGGTGTTGGGTAGCCCGGGGTTTTCCATTGCATGCTGGCAATTTTGGATTCGGAGTCATAATGGTGTACCCAAGTCTCATCTACTGTCACCATGGTCTCCAAACAATTTTTTGACTGACATTTTTTGAGCAACTGTTGACAGCAGTTTACCCTCGTTTGCTTCTGTTCACGTGTCAACAGTCGCGGATCCCAGCGCGCACACACTTTTCTCATGTTCAGTCTGTTGTGTACAATTCTATAAACTGTTCTTTCATTTAGTTTTACTCTACTAGCTATCTTCACAATTGTCATTTTTCGATCCTGGTCAATGATTTTCTTCACTCTTGTTGCATTTTTATCGTTGCACTCTGAGGCTGGTCTACCAGATCTTGGCAGATCAGCAACATTTGAGCGGCCGCACTTAAACTGTTGACACCAGTTTTTTTTACCGAAGTATATGAAGGACAAGAATCACGAAACACTGGTTCCATCTTCCTGTGTATTTCTGTGGGTGTTTTTCCCTGAAACATCAGAAATTTTATCACAGCTCTGGCCTCCTTCTTTTCCATTGTTTTGTCAAATCTTTGGAGCAGCAGATCCGGTCAATAGGGTACATTGCGCCGTGCACCGTAGCGGGAAAACCCATTGAAGAAACAAACGCGTACTTTACACATTCAGTGCAAATACGATGAACTTTAAATGTGCCGAGTTTCATCTTCCTCCTGTGACTCCTTCATGGTCAGGCCCAAGACTTATGTCAATCCCCTTGTACCTCTTCCGCCGGCATTTAGAATCTCTGTGTCCCCGGAATCAACGTTACTTTTTCGACATTTCCAATGAAGACTCGAACTCACAACTAAAGTATATTCGTGAACTGACTGAGATTAGAAACACGATCTTTTCTTTGTAAAGTTGATCTACCCCATCCCTTAAAAATTATACACCCGCTCGCACATGCATACATACTGTGTTTATACATTTAAATAAATATATATAATATATATAATAATAATAATAGCCCCTTCAGTCATAACTGACTATGGGAATGTGCCCGTGAGGTGACAGCTCTCAGCTGCTTATTTTCCTGGTGTTCCTTTCGACGTTTTCTCATCTCTTCTGCTTGCCGTGTGAGCTTCTTTCGCCCAATCTGAGGTGGCGCCGTAGAGAGCATCGCCACTTGGTGCGATCGGCAGCTTCATCCACCAGCGTTGCTAGATTTATGCCCAGTGCCCACATGTCTCTCTTGTACACATCTATGATCCTCAGCTGCGGTCGCCCAACTGTTCTTTTGCCATCTGCCAGTTGTCCGTAGAAAATATCTTTCGGGATGCGACCATCTTCCATACGGCGGACATGGCCAATCCAGCGTAGTCTGCGCTGTCTAAGCAGTGTATACATGCTTTGAAGGCCACGTGACAACACCTCGACATTTGTCACTTTGTCCTTTCACGAAATACCGAGGATGTGGCGTAGACACCGTAGATGGAAGGTATTGAGCCTTCTATCTTGCTTAGCATAGGTTATCCATGTCTCGCTGCCATATAGAAGTGTGCTGGTGACGCAGGCGTTATATACCGCAGCTTTGGTCTTTGTTGTGATTTGGAGTTTCCCCAAACACGCGTTGTGAGACGGACAAAGATGGCTGTAGCTTTGCCAATGCGGCTGTCAATTTCTGTGTCCAGAGAGAGTTTGTCGTTGATGGTAGACCCCAGGTATGTGAAGTGGTGCACCGCTGCCAATTCCTAGTTATCGATGGTGATAACTGGTGCAACATCCACATCCTGACCCAGCACATTTATTGTCTTTAGACTTATTGTGAGGCCAAAGTCCTTGCCTTTCTGGGTGAAGCGATTTATCAAGCTCTGATATATATATATATATATATATATATATATATATATATATATATATATATATATATATATATATATATATATATATATATATATATATATATATATATATATATATATATATATATATATCTATATATATATATATATATATATATATATATATATATATATATAAAGTAGATCTTTAGAGGGCTCAAAGTTTCTAAAGTAGATCCCAAAAGCTGCTGGGCTGCCGACCCCTGATCAATTCTGTCAGAGGTGCCCTTAATATTACGAGTACTTTATGTGATTGTTTTTTAAAATGGACAAATATTATCGGTACGGTTTTTATATATATATATTTTTTATAGTTAATCCAGATAATTTTGTTTTTGTTACACTAGCTATGAAAAGACGTTGCCAAATATGTTTGAAAAGAAAAGAGAAAAGCAGTCAGTTATTTAATAGTAATTTTAAAAAAAAACACTCGGATAACCTCAGTTTAAAAATAATAATAATAATAGCCCCTTCAGTCATAACTGACCATGGGAATGCGCCCCTGAGGTGTCAGCCCTCAGCTGCTTATTTTCCTGGTGTTCCTTTTGACGATTTCTCCTCTCTCCTCTTCAGTAAAGTACATACATCTAGCTTTTTTTTTTTTAAGGGGGGCGGAGCGAGAGAGAGAGAGAGATAAACACTTCGACAGTAATGTGTCAACGATTAGGATTAATCAAATTTTCATGTAAGTAAATAAATTAAAATACCAAACCCGTAGCCTGGAAAATTTTATAACTATTAACTTATAGAATACGCTTCACACTTATTTATAAAACTAGCAACAACCCGCCAAAATTGGCAGGTTTTTAATTATAGTGTGTTGTTTCTGTTACACGTAGTATATTGCTACTTCGTCTATAGTCTCGCTTGCTCGCTGTGAATGACGTGATCCATAATAATAAGTCTGCAATACTTTAAATTAAAATTTTGTCTCGAAGAAACAATAAAATAAACTTACATTTTAAGGTTATTTTTAAGAAAAATGATGAGTTAAATCCGTTTCCCAAATGAAACTGGACAGAAGAGTATCTTGATTGTCTGTTGATTTAATGCACACCGTCACACTTTTCTATTTTCGGGAGAGTACATATAAGGGGAAACAATACAATTATTGTCTAACTTTCAACCACAGTTAGCACCCCCTTAGCTGTGGTCGAAAGTTAATGCACTTTCTCTAAAATAGAAAAAAGTGCGCAAATGACGGTGTGCAAAGTGTGACAGATCGAAGTATCTTACGGCGGGAATTATGGTATTGGATGCCGCGAGTTTTTAACTGGGGACAACTGGATACCAAATTATATAAATACCGTCACGCAAAGTTGAAACCGAGTCATTGATTTTTGAGGTCATGTGAACACAGCAATAGCCACTGCATTTGCTAGTTTCAGTGAATGTAAATTCGGTCATGTGATTCTCGAAGCGTGAAGATTAGCAACAAAAACAAGATGCTGTTTATCGCACCTGACTGACTGAAGTTGTCACCGTTGTCCTATCGCACCGTTCCTGTCGCTATTTTGTAATAGCTGACAGTTAAGAACATGTGTCCTCGCGTATTGTAAAGTTGCTGTTAAAGGGAAAGTACACATGTAGATGTGTAAATTAAAGCTCAGTACTTCATTATTTTTCTTCTTCTCCTTCTTTTCTGCTTCTTTCTTCATCTTCTTCTTCTTCTTCCTCGTTCGTCCTAAAAAGGACGTTAGTTGCGTTGTGTCCGTTTACAGCGAAGCTGCGATATTTGCGCCTTTCGGCCCGACACATCCGACTTCAGCACGGCATTTTTTTGGGACCGGGTTTGCCTTCCCACTTCGATCCCTACTCTCTCAGCCAGACTGCAGTGATGCAGCCTGTTTCCAGGACCACCACTTGGAGGTGGAGTAGGGTCTTGATCAGCTCTGGTTCGCTGACCCTGACGCAAGCAGTCAAGCTATGGATCGCTGACTGCATTCATCTCTCTTGCTGCGTCTTCGGTCCCTTCTTCTTCTTTAAATACCATACTTAGTGGCATAGGCGTTCATGTCTGTCCACATCTGCCGATCTCCTGCACTGTTTATCAATTCTGTTGTTGACTTCTTTCCATACTATGGCGCCAAAACTGTCCAGTATCTTTTCTCTTTGTCGCTGTCTATCGACAGAAGGCAAGGGAAAACCACCGTCATATTGTCCCGTATACAGACATGATTCAAGCTGACAAACGCGTAATAACAGTGAAGATACTTCACTGCAAGAAGTTAGACCTTTAACCCTATGTGCAAACAGGATTCGTTTTTCTTACATCACCGTCATCGTTACTGATCAGCTGCCTGCATAGCAGACGTGTTTAGTCCAGGAAGTTGTAAACATTTTGTTCAGTCGAGTTCCGGGAAAAAAATGTACGGGTCCAAGGAAATTTCGAAAATAATGTTTATTAACAAAAATCGGATCCTTAAGTATATGATTAAAATACACATCTTTTCTGTCTTAATTACGCTTAAATTTGTTTGGCGCATGACAAAACAAGAAACATTTCACTGTTAATCGACGCAGTTCAGGTCAGTTCTGGTACAAAGTTGCCCTCAATATTTACCGATATTTCTCTGTTTTCTAATTCTAATTGGGAAAAGAAAATTATTTAAGTTATGAATAACCATTTAGCCGAAGAAATGAATGAAGTTCTTCTAAAAGTAATCAAAGAATGACGAAAGAAGAAAATTATTACCCTACTCATGTAAGTCCAAAATCCAGAGATCATAAAAAGAGAATTATATTTTCTCTTCTGCTCAAAAACTATACTACATTCTTTCGCAGAAGATTTGATGAACACATTCTTCGGCGCCATCTCGTCATTGACAACGAAAACACACGAAGATGAAGAATGGGGGAATAAAGAAATGAAAATAATGATAGTGTAACCGCGCTGCTGTTACTGGTTACTGTGTGTTATCTCACTAGGTGGCAGATGGCAGGCCTAGTGACGTAATTCAAGTTTACAATCTCTCCTTTTTATCTTCCAAATTATTTAGTTGATATCATTACTGGCCATCTCCACCAGAGGTGTAAATTCCTGGATGATACTCTAATCCTTTTCTTGTATACTTCAGGTTCGTTCAGTTCCTTCTTTGATGTTAATAGTGACTTCGTATAGTGGTAGTTTAAATGTACATGGCATACAATCAGCAACTCATAAAGATGGAATCAAATTCGTTCTGATCCTTCAAAACTTTTAATAACTTAATAAAACAACACATATAATGAGTTATTCAAATGATAGAGTTCGCATAGAGGCCTTTACTGGGTCTTTGTACTTCAGGTTAACTCAGACATGAATTCTATGTCTCGTAAACTTCCGTATTCCTCTTTAACTTATTCTTTTCTCCTGTTGACTTCCTTAGTCTTCCCAAAACCTGCTCCTATTTCCTCATATACCAATGCTCTTTATTAGCATTCCATACTTTATTTGTTACTTAAATATCTTCCTCGACGAACTGGTCAGACAGGTCTCTATAACTGCTCCTAGCAACAAAATTCACCTCATGCATAAATAATTGTACGTACACCATTCTGATACTTACAAGTGAGAGAGAATATTTGAAGTTCTTCTATAAAAGTCGACATTCACTTTTTCTTGAAAATCATATGCAATTCTGGATACTTCAAACCTTGTTTAATATGGCTCCTCTATAATATCTCTAGTTTCCTTCAAATGTTTGCAGCCTTTTGGTTACTTTACACATAGTCGTTATAACCATCCGTTTTTCTTGGTACATAGTCGTAAAGTTCTCGTAATGAACTGGCAAATCGTGCTTCTGCAAGATTATCCTGTAAACAAAATTCTACTCTGTGCAAAATATAATCATAGTTCAATACTTACAAAAAACACAGCATAAACGCTGATCTCCTTTCAGAAATACACCTTAACTGTGAATCACAGAATCAAATCAAACTATCTCCTGATAGAATAACACTGGCTAGTGATGGGTGGACATCTAAACATATTCACATAAACCCTATCTGTAAAACCACAGAGGGTTCATCTTGTCCGCACAGCGATCACACCTTCTTCCTGAAGACCAACTCAGGACTGCCTGTAATGACCTTGTCATTTCTCGTGGTGTGTTTTCTTGCCACTCTTCTGATTCGCTGACCCAAATCTTTTTACTTAAATTTATTGGTCAAGCCTTTTTTTTCTTGTTCTCGAACTTTCTATTTACAACTCACTATAATCACTCACTATTAGTTAACATGAACCGGTATTCTGAACCGTTGTCAGTTAGCAATATTATTATTTTCATTCATAATTTTCTCTTGTGAGCTGTCCTAACTGTTTATCTCACCTTAACAATAGCATGAATAATGCTTGGGCAAACCCCACGGTGACAATAGTTTGTCAATGGAAATGGCCAAAAAGATGAACTAGAACCTGGAACGGAATCAAATGAATCAAAAGTCATCAGAAAACATCAGTCAATTACAGAAATACTCTGAAAAATATCACTTCAAACTTCTGAAGCCACCCAGAAGCGAACTGCTAATTTCAGTCTCCATTATGAACCAATATTAACCATTAAAACTACGGAAAAGAAAGGATTTTTTTTTCATTCACTGGGAATTTTGTTTAAAAATTTTAAAACAGAGTTTCAGAGAAATCTGTCAATTCCTTAACTATCCTCGAAGATTATTGTATCAAAATTTAAAAGAAAATGGTGAACTAAATCATTTCTTGTTTCAATCCTAAAATTAATAATATTCTTCACCTTAAACCTTATAGTGAACATAATAGATTATATGTATTATATACCACTAGTTCACCAGCTCTCTTCTCCATTTCTGGATACTACACTTTCATATTTTCTATCTATCCAACATCCATCTCTCCACAAGGACGGCAGATGATGGTTTATCCATCAGTCATTCTTACTATTAGGTTTTATAGTTAAGGAGAAAAACGTATTGCCCTCAAACAATTGCTGGGAAATTATTCGTTCTGTACTTTCTTTTATTAGCGTAATTCTTTATTCTGGTATCCCTAGCAATAGAGCAGCAGAGTTATCGTCCACTGTTCAGATTTGTCGAGATTTTTTCACACATGGAAGTAGTAAACATAGGTCATAACATTCGTGCCCTGTAGCAAAATTAAATGGGAAAATCCACGATCAAGAGAACCTGATGTAATAAAACCAGCGTTCTAACTTACCTCGGTTGAGAAAGTAGTATGCAGTACTGTACAATACACATGCTGATGGTGGCAAGGTGGGGGCTCTTATAAGCACCATCAAATCAGGTTCTGTGATCACTTTGAAAGAAAAGGCTGTTTAGCTGTAGTTTAGCGACTGAGCATACTTATGGCGATGTGTACAGGTAATTGTAATTCCTTTATTTATAATTAGTTTCATCTCCTTGGGTGGGGGGGGGGGGGGGGGGCGGGGGGGGTGGGGGAGGGGGGGGGGGGGGGGGGAGTTGGCGTTCCCACTTTAGGCCTAGAGAAAAGGCCCATTGTTCGTTTTATGGTTTTTTCCCCCTTCAAAGAATATCGACTTTTCCGTGTGAACTACAGGCTAGCAACATTTCAGCATTTTGTTAGCCTTAATCCTGTCCCAAGCTGGCTAAAGCAATAGAGACAAGCCCTCATTAGTATCCATTGGCCTGTATTAGTCCACGGTGGCAACCTTGTGAAAACAAGCTTATCGCCTGAATTAGCAATGAACTGTGTATGTGAATTAGACCCAAGACAAAAATCTGGTATACGTGTGTACTTGTAGTGATTATCGTGTGATAGTTTTTAGAGCGAGTGACCGTGTTATTAGGAAACACGGTCCTCCGCAAGTTCTGCTGACCTAAGCGTAATTTAATATTTATGCTGAATCAGGGTTGCCAATCAATCGTTTAGATTTAGGAGGCACAGCTTTTTTACAAGAAATAGTGTTAATATACGGATGGTAGATATAAGATATTTCGAGCACAATTAAGTTGTGTGGGATTACGAATACTTTATAAACGAAATCTGTGTGTTTTAAAGCAAATCTTCGTGGATTAAGAAATGAAACGATCGCCCATTCCAAACAATCATCTCAAGAAATCATGGTCAACAGGCGGTATCTATTCACTTTTTTCCAAGGTTTTCCATTTTCAAGTAAGTACACACTAAAAAAAAAAAAAAAAAAAAAACCATGTTGATAGCATTAGAAGGCAATCCTTGAGCTGGAATCCTCAGAGATGTAGTGAAAAACTGAAGAAAAAAACCACACAAGGAATGGATCTTGAGACAAATATGAAAGAGATAAAGAAAACATGTAAAGACCTTGTATGAATGGCATAGGCCATGGAGGTTTGACATGCATTTATTGACGGTCTATGCTCCTTTAGGTACCAAAGGGTGGTGGTGAAGTAACAAGTAACAGTGTGATAAAACAAATTATTTCCTCCATAAAGAGTTTGCATTACCTAAGTAATTTAAAAAAAAATCTAATAGCGTTTGTATTTGTTGTAATGTATGTATTGTGTTGTTGTTGTAATGTATTGTTGCGAAAGGTTTGAGATGTTATAAAGAATAAGATATCCTGGACATAAAGGTGTATCACATGATACCAGGATAGTGCCAGATAAGAGTCTGGTCTTATCAGTAATACCCCCTTCCCTGAAGAGAGTAAGGGTGTATAGACACAAAGGTAGGGTCAAGCTATGTAAGTTCCCAGAGAAGATGATGATGTAGTACTCTGAGTCCCTAACTGCTACATCTCCTGATCCGCCTCTGTGATTATGGTATTTAAAATGTTTTTGACTCTGCTAGGGGTAATTTATATAACTATATTCACCAACAAGAACTATAATTCAACTTAAAGAATCTAAGAAAGTCTTCTGGTGAATATTTACAATTTAATTAAGTTAACAAATGTTTTTCTCTTGGGTCAAAATGTCTATCATCTTGTAGACAACTTTCACTTGCTTGATCATTCACTTGTAGGATTGTTTATTATTATTACTATAAGTTTATAGAAACACTATACTAGTTTTGTCATCACAAACTGAAGCGTATATGTCTTTATTGAATCTGGATAAGCTGCACAGTTGCATTAAGCAACTTATCTTCGTCACTGCAGATGGCTCCCTTATAGGCTGGATATACACTTCAGATGAACTCGTTCCAGTAGTTACGAACGTGATGTCGGGCCTGCTATCACCAACTGGCACTGCATTCGTTGCAACTTTTGTAAGAGCAGCCTCTTCTGATTTTGAGACTTGTGTTAAAGGATTAAACCTGCAATGAATTCAAACGCAATCCCTGTATTTTTCTATCCATACCCCTCTTATGACACAGATGGGGACGATAGACAGTTTCAGATAAGCGTGCTAGCAGATGCACAAGGTATAGTATAGTTATCAACAATCATTTTAATTCAAAGTGATCACACTTTACTTCTACCTTCTGAATTATAAGTATTTTCCCATGATTCGCCTCCATACAATAATTTGGTTGTGAGCAAAACTATTAAATAATATGTCAAACGATACTGTGAATCAATCCCTTTCATCCTTCTTTATGTTCCTGATAGGTGTCTCATTCTATTCAAGAAATACTTCTTTAAATACCTTTCCCAACTTACAGACACAATTAGCCATCTTTCTCAATATATTAAATATTCCCGAAGGCGGGCTTTGCCTCTAGAAGTACACATGAGCCTGCAAGTTTCATCAGAAGACACAGTCTATTCCTCTTTATACACATCGTATCGCACAGTTGGATTAATCAATATAATTACACACAATTATATATATATATATATATATATTCATATATAGATATATATATATATATCTATATATATATATATATATATATATATATATATATATATATATATATATAGATTCGTTCTTACCCTCAGGTACACACACAGACTAGCCCTCAATGGTTGAATAAGGTCTGCTAACAACTGCAGAAGGCAAACGCTGGCATTAATATATGCTCTGCTTTCCCCGCTCTCTGTGTTTTTTCAAATCGTGACTGACCGGAGTTTGTTAGGCAAGTCTATTTATAGTCTGACCTCGGATGTACGAGATGGAATCCCCTTAGGAATGCAATAACTATCCTAAAATGTGGGTACCGTTTGGCCTTTTGTACAATGTAGGAAAACTACTTTTTTAATTATCTCCGTTATTCCTGATGCGATTTTAGTCAATTAAAGTTTACCTTATACTTCGAATTAGGCTTTACATATCTGTATAATAATTCTTTTGGTTACTACTCGCATTTTCTGTTATGCATAGTTTAACCAGCTAAACGTAGGCCAACCTGAAGCTTCGAATGCATTTAACCTAAGATTTCTCTCGTCCTATAATAGTATTAGTAAAAGTATTACTACTTACGGGTAGAGTAACATCCCTAATATTGTTTTGATAACCTATGCCAAGTGGTACTTCTTCTATACTTCTGTAGCAAAATTCCGAAGTTAATCATGTTACACAAAATAGGGTCTGGCCATCTTTATTCTCCCAGCAGTTGTAAACACAGGACCAAAAAAGCATTTTCATTGGTCAATGTATTTTATCTTTTTTCCAATGTATGGCGCGCCGTAGGACCAGAGTTATTAGGATTCGTGATGCGAAACAGACGTCATTTCACGACATGTATGTACTGATAATATAGATGTTGTCAGTTCTGTTTTCATTTGAGTCTGGAGTCCATTCAAGTTCCAGCACTTTCGAATTATTATTAATTCAGGTGGCACTTTTTAACGTTTCCTTCTGCTATTTTTCTCTATCAGACTCTGTTAATCTGTCTGTTAGTCTCTCTGTCTATCTGTCTGTTAGACTCTCTATCTGCCAGACAGCCTACACAGCTGCTTACCTGTGTCCTATATGTCTGTTCATCTCTCTCTCTCTCTCTCTCTCTCTCTCTCTCTCTCTCTCTCTCTCTATCTGTCTCTGTTTGTGTTTCTCACTCTGTCCTTATCGATCTGTTTAATTCTCATTTTATGTTAGACCAGGGGTTCTCAACCTTTTGTTGCTCTTGGCCCCCTTCAGAGCCTCATTTATCTACGTAGCCGCTGGAAAAACAGTACTTTACCATCTTACTGTGGCCCCCCTCGGGATATGGTATGGCCTCCTGGGAAACCATATGGTCCACGCTGAGAACCATATTTTAGACCATATTTTAACTGTTTATCCACCGTCCTGGTCGACTTCTACTTTTCCATTTTCATATGGAGCATGGAACCTTCCCTGTAACTGCCCCCCCCCCCCCCCCCCCCCCCCCCCCCCCCCCCCCCCTCCTTTTGCAATAAACCTGAGTCACAGCAGTCATGTGATCTGACAGTGGTGGTTTTTGTAGCAATCTGTCTTACATGATGCTGGGGCCAGTTTCATACACAACCTTCTATTAGTCCCCTTTTACGGCATGTATGACGAAGCAGTAGTTATATTCTCTGTTTACTCTTCTCCGAGATCCACGGGAACTACAGAAAACACTGTCTTGGTCACTTTATTTTTTTTTAAATCTTACTGGTTGTAGTTGCTGTCATCCACGTGTTACCGGGGCCAGAGAGGGTCGAAGGAGGCGACCAAGGAGTGTTGGGTTGAAAACGGCAACCCTATTCAGTAGAAATGTTCAGCCACACTTTAAAAACTTCAGGAAAACAATAGTAAAGAACTGGAGACAAGCATGAAGGGTTGAAGAACACTTGGAAAGTCCTTGAGCAATAGCACGTGACAAGAAAGGCGTGGCATAAGTTTCTTGACCTCTTATGTAGACAGGCTTGGCATAAGTTTGTTGACCTCTTATGTAGAAAGGCTTGGCATAAGTTTGTTGACCTCTTATTTTCCTTGGGGAGCTGTAGGATAATGATGATGTAGTTGCTGTAGCAACAGTTGTTGAAAGTCTAGTTTTCGTTGTTCTTGACCCTTTAGCTCCCCAAGAAGTATAGGCTTTCAACAAACACATGGATAAGGGAGATATGCTGAGGGCAGTTAATGATCGCCTTTTAGAGAATGACACTGCAATAGATGAATCATCAAGGCTAAGATTGCTTGAATCTGGGCATCAAAGGTAAGACTAGCAGAGGATGTATTCAGCGTGTATACAACCAGCGCGCAACTGGAACAGTTAGCATTTCGACATTTGCTGAGGGGAGACTGAGCACCTATGGGTTTGCCGGGAGTGCAATGACGCCGAATCTGATCAAGATTAAAATAATCACTTCAATGAAATAAACAATATAATTGTTTGTTTCACTTACTTCAGCTGTGTAAATACATTTTTTATATCAAAAGGGAGTATCCATAGGAAGTAAAAAGAAACATAGTTATGATATTCATGCTATCAATTACGCTGTCTTTCTGTATTTCTTTTATTTTCTTGTCATCATCACCATCATCATCACGGTACCCTTTAGCTCCTCAATAAGTATAGACCTTCAACAAACACATGCCAAGTCGTCCTTTTTGTCTTGAGCCTTCTATTTTGTCTCGTTGCTACGGTGTTTTTCGAGTACTTCTTTTCTTATCACATTTCCATTGAAGGCTGAATCTCTTCTTTCTATTATTATTATGTTTATATTAGTTCATTATCACCTCTCACACATTCTTCATTAACGTTTCTATTTTAGCCGTCCGTAGGATTCTTGACATTCTTCGGGAACACAACATCATAATTACCTTCAGATATTTTCTAATTTGTTCTGATCTGTGTCCAAGATTCTGTTCCATGCTATAAGATTGGATGGATGAAATGTTTAGCACTTTTTTTCCTTACGTTCATTGAGAAGGATATAATCATTCATTGTTTCATCTTCATCAACATCATCATCATCTTTTTATTTTTCGCGCCCCGTGGAGCCACCACTGCTGCTTACATGAACAAAATAGTTAAAGGTAGTCCCATAGCAGATAGAGGAGTGAAGTTCTTACTGGGTGACCAGTTCGCTTCCTCGCTGCATTTTTCTTCCCTAACACAAAGAGCTGAGTCAGGTACCCATTTGCAGGTAGTTAGATCGTAGAGCATGTCAGTACGGTGATTCGAACCTGACACATTTGCCGCGAGAGACCAGCGCTCTAAACACTCTGTCAATCAGACGCTCGCTTACATGAAGCCTTCATGAAATATTGATGTCCTTTTGCAGCTGTGGTTTCTGTAGAACTTTGTTTTACATGACGTTGTTGAAGGTCTACGCTCCTCAGAGAGCTAAAGGGTATTGATTGATTGTGTTCTTATACTCGGATGTTAATTTTCCATCTCATTTTACCGGTGTATTTTTTCCCTTTTTTTTCTTTTCTTTATTTACTAGTGTGCTTAAATATTAGAGCAGTGTATATTTTATAATTTCATTGTATTTATACTTGTATAACTTTTTCAAATGCATTCTGTACATCTTCAGTTCCCTAAGGAGTAAACGCCCCTCAACAAATTCATGCCAAGTCTGCCGTCTGCTCAATGTCTTTCCTTGTCTTCTTCATACATTTCATGTCTGTCTTCTCTTTTCAGTCCCCCTCTGACGATCTTACTGTAGCCGCTCATCTTGTAATCGTTATGGCGTCTGTTGTTTAACAGCGCCATCTTGTCATCGCCATTGTCTCCGTGGTTCACTGCCTTTTTACCACAACATCTTCAAGAGGAAGATATATTACTGGGCCATAATAATGCCTTCATTTCCATATCAACGTGGTTAACACCCGACGTAAATAGTTGTGTTTATTTTAGCTCAACCTAGCGAATGTAAATTGGGAAGTGTTACAAGACACAAACTCAGATCATCTGCCCATTGTAATAACCATGCATGAAAATGTCATTCCAAACCCAGAACCAGAGAAACCTACCTTCAACTATAAAACAACAAACTGGGAAGCTTTCCAATCAGAGCTGGAGGTGATGGAATATAAAGACATGGAATCAGATGATACTGACTTGTGGGCAGAAACACTGACCAATGAAATTCTGAAAATAGCAATACAGTATATACCGAATAAAAATATGCCACAACACCTTAAACCAATAAGTAACATTAATAAGAAAAGAGAAACTCAATGGAATAAAGAACCAGTTGCCTGGTGGAATAAAAGCTGTACAGAAATTCATAAGAGAAGAAAAAGGGCCTTACAAAAATGTAGAAATAACAGAACAGAAGAAAACTATGATGAGTATAAACTTATTAGGAATGAATCTAACAGAATAATATTTAAAGCCAAAGAAACTCACTGGAAGGAGTTTTGTCAGACACTTAAACCTAGCACTCAAATTAGAGAAGTATGGAAAAAGCTTAAGGCAATCAAAGGGAACAATAAGAAAACAATAATGCCAACAATCAATCTACCAAAGAGAGCAGAAACAGATAAAGAAAAAGCTAATGCCCTTGCCGAGTATTTCTATAAAGTCAGTGCAAAAAGTAGTCTTGGACAGGAAGAAAATGAGAGAAGAGAAAGACTTAGGATACAGTTTTCAAAAGAACTACCAGACCAGATAGACGAAACAAACTATTTAGATGCTGATATAACAGAAGAAGAGGTAACTAATGCAATAAAAGATAAATCTAATACTGCCTCAGGGCAAGATATACTTAGCTATGAAATCCTTAAGAAAGTACCCAAAAGAACTATAAACATAATAACTTCCCTTTATAACAAAATCTGGAGCTTAGGAAAGATACCAAAAGCATGGAAAATAGCGATGATAGTACCCATCCTAAAACCCAATAAGGAAGCCCATGATGTAAGTTCATATAGGCCTATCTCCTTAACATCACAACTAGGTAAAATACTGCAAACTGTTGTGAATAAAAGAGTTAAATTCTACCTAGAAAAAAAACCAGTTATATAGCCCAAACAGTCAGAATTTAGAGCAGACAGAAGTACAGTAGACCAGCTTGTAAGATTAGAACATGATGTAAAGCTAGGGTTCAAGAGGAAAGAGAAAACAGTGGCAGTCTTTCTAGATGTAGCTAGAGCATATGATGAATGCTGGCGAGACGGAGCTCTTTACAAAATGAAAAAGATTGGCATTACTGGTAAAACCTATAGGTATCTAGAAAACTTTTTACAGGACAGGTATTTTGCTGTACAGGTGAATAATGATAGGTCAGAAATATATGAACAACAGAATGGGATTCCTCAAGGATCAGTGATTTCTCCTTCAATTTTCACTATAGCTGTAAATGATTTAGCAGATGAATTTAATGACATAAAGAATGCAGTATCACAATTTGCAGATGACTGTGCCATTTGGCGATCTGGAAAAAACTTGGACCATGTTTACAAAAAACTTCAAAATCAAATAGACAAAATTTCAGAGTGGATGAAAAGTTGGGGCTTCCAAATTAATGTAAACAAAACAGTAGGTATGATTTTCAGCAAAGGAAATTTAAAAAAAAATAACAAAATCAATATAACCATTAAGGGACAGAAAATATGTACCTCCTCAACAACAAGATTTCTGGGCATAACTTTAGATAAACAACTAAATTATAATAAACATATAGACAAATTGGTAGAAAGCTGTAGGGGACCCCTAAATATACTAAGGATTGTAAAAGGTAATGGATTGGGGGGGGGCAGCAATAAAATAATGTTCTGTCTTCCTGAGGGCACCTCGACAGTACGTCTGCAACCACATTGTCGGACCCTCGAATTGCTTGAATAGTATAATTATACGGCTGCATCAGAATCGAATAACGGGCTGCTCGGGCGCATTTATGGTTCTTCGTCTTTAAATACGCTAAAGCCTTCTGATCTGATTGTATTACAAAAGATACACCTAACAGATACTTCTCCAATTTGGTCACTGCCCAGACCACTGCGAGAAGTTCCTTTTCCAACACCGAATAATTCATTTCCGCCTTGTTTAACTTTCTCGAAATGTACGTGATCGGATGCAGATGTTCATCAAATTGTTGAAGCAACACAGCACCAACGCCCTTGGACGAAGCGTCTGTTCGAAGAGTATAAAGATTATTAAGCCTGGGTAGTTTTAAAATCGGTGGGGATGAAAACAAATCTTTAATTTTAAGAAAAGCAGCATTGCATTCTGGAGTCCACCTAATTACATTAGGAGCCCCTTTCCTAAGTAGAGTGGACAGATCTGATGTAATTGAAGATAAGTTAGGAATAAATTTACCATAATATTGCACTAGTCCTAACACACCAGGGACTTGTTTTTTTGTCCTAGGAATGGAAAGATTTAGAATCTTGGAAACATTCTGTTCCAAAGTTTGAAGATTCCCATGACCAATCCTATGACCTAGAAAAGTAATCTCAGAGAATCCAATATACACCTTAGATGGTCTAGCAGATAACCCAGCAGATCTGAGCGTGGACAATAGAGAGTGTAAACCGTGAAAGTGTTCTTCCCAAGTGTTGCTAAACAAACAAATATCATCTATGTACGAGATTATATCTTGTCTATGCGAGAACAGAATTCTCATCATTCTAGTGAACGTAGCAGGTGCGTTCATCAGTCCAAAACACATAAAATTGAACTGGAACAACCCTCTGGGAGTAGCAAAAGCCGTAAAATGTTTACATCTTTCCGCCAACGGGACCTGCCAATAACCTTTTGACAGATCGAACTTACTGAAATATACTGCATCTGCTAATTTTGGTAAAAGATCATCCAATAATGGTAACGGTTCGGCGTCAAAAATTGTGACCTGATTTAATTTTCTAAAATCAATGCAGAGCCGAATGTTATTGTCTTTTTTTCTTATTACAACCATGGGAAAAGCAAAATTACTTTGAGAAGAACTGATTATACCTAATTGCAGCATGTCATCTATTTCTTTGTTTACTTTGTCTTGAAAGTGTAATGGTATCGGGTATGGACGCACTCTAATAGCCTTTTCATCATTTAAAATGATGTCATGTGTGATGACATTTGTTTTGCCTGGTATATCTGTAAGTACATCATGAAACGAATGTAATAATTCGGATACATGTGTTTTGTTCTCAAGTGTAAGATTCGGACAGATTGTCACGTCCTCCCAAGTTTCGGTAGATTGAACTGGTAGACTAGGAAACGTCATTGATACAGCTGGGAAAGAAGATTCTTCTTCCTGAATCACTGATAAAGACGCCCAGCTCGTTGGATGTGAACCTACATTATCAAAAGCGTGAAAGACTGCCTGAAGATGTTCAGGTCTTGAGTGAAACTCTTTCAACATGTTAATGTGAAAAATCTTTCTTTGTCCCTTAACATCAAGGACATAATCGACATCTGAAATACGTGACAGAATCTTGAATGGACCACACCAAGTTATCAGTAGTCGATTCTGTTTGCTCGGTAAAAGCACGAACGCTTCGTCGCCTGGTACAAGAAGATGAAGACGTCTTGAGTGATTCTGTAACATACGAGCTTTTTCTTTAGCTCTCTCCGATGCATCTGTTGCCAGCTGGCATGCATCCATGATTTTTTTCCTAAGATTTACAACATACTCGTAAGACGATTGAGTTTCTTGCGACAAGGAAGAATCAATCAACAAGTCTTTGATTAAAGATAATGGACCTCTGGGCTGAGCACCAAATACAAGTTGAAATGGACTGAAACCTGTATGCTCATTCGGTATTTCACGATATGCAAAAAGTACCGCTGGTAAAACTCGGTCCCACTCTTTAGGAAAATCGATTGTAATCTTTCCTAACATCTGTTTTATTGATCGATTTAAACGCTCCACCATCCCGTTTGAGGCGGCGTGATATACGGAACTCAGTGATCTGTCTATATGAAACATTGCCATAACCTCAGTCATTGCACCTGACACAAACTGAGAACCTCTGTCCGACAACAGTTTTCTCGGAAATCCGATTCTAGTAAAGATATGAAACAAAGCATCAGCCACATCCTGCGTAGTAATGTTCTTGAGTGGTATGGCCTCTGGCCAACGCGTGCACAAATCTATACAAGTTAATACATATCTATGTCCTCTCGATGACATTATAGGCAGTGGGCCAATAATGTCCACGGCCATCTTCTCAAATGGACGCACCGAAAAACCGGCTGCTTGAATTGGAGCCAAATGACGTGCCCCTCTAGACTTCACCTCCTGACAAGTAACACAAGAACGGCAAAACATCGCAATGTCTTTCGACATTCCCGGCCAGAAAAAAGATGCCAGAATTCTAGATCTAGTACGAGAGTATCCCATGTGACCTGCACAACGGGAATCGTGAGCATGACTCAAGATATAGGATCTCATTACCTTAGGCACCATGATCTGAGTAGTAATATGACAAGATTTACTATCTCTGAATCTTCGCACTAATATGTCATTTACGATAGTATACCATTGTTTGTGAGACGTATGACCATTCGTATCATCCTGTTGGACTAAACTAAAAAATTTCTTTAATGAAACATCACTGTTTTGTAAAGTAGAAAAAAACTTCCTTGTTGATGTTACTGTGTAACACATCATCATTAACTAGTGGCACAACATTATGTTGAGACTGCTCCTGTGCTCGAGTAACCACAACATTAGCACTGTGTACGTGTTCTCGTTCCCAATCATTTATTTGCTCAAGAGTACACTCTTTAAAACCGTGAATGCGACCAAGAACTAAATCGCAAACGGATTCGGCAACAAACATACTTTTATTTGTCCCGTAAAAAATGGGCGTCGCGATATGAACCACCGCAGTTTGAAATTTTCTCAATTCTACCACCAAACGTAATGCACTTAACCCATGTGCCTTTACAACAAGAAGGATCAACCAAACATTGTCGCACTTACCTACCGTCGTGCAACCTGAATCCTTTAATAAAGTTACTGGCATGCCATTAAGTAAGCCCTTGTGAAACTCTAAAGACCCGGTTCCTTCATGAGCTGACATAGCAGGTAACGCCGGCAATGGGTGTCCACATCTCAGTCTGGATACCACGTCAGGCTGAAATAGATTCTTGCATTCCAAACATGTTTCAGCATTATTAAAATCAAATGACGCACACGCATTTGCTTGATTAACAGTATTATTGTTATCTGCGACATTATTTTCCGACATTTGAACGGAATTACCATGGTAAGCAGATCGATTATAACTATTTGACCGAAATGCCCTGTCATTTTGTTGTCTATTGTTATACAAATGTCTATTATATTCTGCGAAGTAACGTGCTTTATTGTAACTGTAAAAGTTAGGAGTGTTTCGTTGCCAATTCATTCTGTCTCTGTTTCCCAAAATCAACGTGTTGACCAGTTCTAAAATGATTGTTTATTCCATCTTCTGCCAGCTGGTGAATCTTTTTTCTATTTCCACCTTCAAAATGAGAAAAAATTTCTTTGATAATTATTATTCCGATCTGAACTGGCACTTCTATAACGAAACCTATCTCTGTCACCACTATTCGATCTAAATTTTCCTTGTCTGTTATTTACAGTAGCAACACCCGCTGACTGTAACGATTCATGTAATTTAGTGTTTCTGACATTCAAGTTCGGATGAGCAACTGAAAACTGGCGCCCTAGGGTCTCAACTTCCGATAACGATTTAGGATTCCGCTCCTGTAAAAATGCCAAAAACTTATCACTTACTGAGGATAATACCTTATCCCGTAATATTAAATCTGCAAGATAAAAAATTCATCAGTTTGCTACACCACTTACTTTTATCAATTTTATATTCTGTGCATACCAATTGGAATCTTGACAAGAAGAACGTAATATCGTCGACCCCTGGTTTAAACATTGGCAGATGAATTTTAATGTCACCTTTCTGACCATCATTCTGAGTGTGTGATTGACTAGTAGCATTTCCATTTTGCAACTTCTGTCTTTCAATTTCCAATAGCATCATTCTCTCTTCATATTGTCTCCTTTTCTCATTCTCTTCCATCTCCAAGAGTTTAATTCTCTCTTCGTCTTGCCTCCTTTTTTCATTATCTTCCATTTCCAAGTGTTTAATTCTCTCTTCGTCTTGCCTCCTTTTCTCTTCGTCTTGCCACCTTTTCTCATTATCTTCCATTTCCAACCGTTTCATACGTTCCTGGTTGGCTAATTCTCTATCTTTTAATTCTAACTGACGTTTCTCTCTTTCCTGCGCCTCTTTATATTCTGTTTGAGCAAACTCTTGTAATTTGTCTCCTGATAAACCAAGAATTTTACCCTGTTTAATAAAGTATTCCGCCGTCGACATTTCAGAATCTGAATTAATATATTTAATTCATCAAATAAACTGTAGTATTCCAATTAGTATCCTATATTCGTCACCTTATCGATACTCATTACTGGAGATTAATCATCTTTTATTTAATAAAATATGCAGCTATAAATCAATCAACTAAGAAATTATACAAGATAATAGTACTACTGAAAACATAATGGTCCATGAAGAGAATTAATTACATAGAAAATATACACGTTAGCAGTGACCATCACCGCACCTAAACAATTAAAGAACAGATAATATCATAAAGAACCACGGCGTCAACACAAAAATCTACGACATTTCAGCAGCCCCAAAGAAAAACTGGCTATAAGCCTTTGCGATTCATCGACCTGAAATCAACCTAGGAAAACACCCCAGGACATCTATGAAGAAGAACAAGCATCTTACGAGTTAAAATGACAAAGAAATGGGCTCACTAATAATAACCAGGGTACTGACACCACAATAACAATATCTACTTATCTGCGGGAATCCCAATACTCCTCGTACATATTTCGATCCAACACAGGTTATGAAATTCATACAGCTGAATTCAAAGTGAGCAATTCTCCAAAACAAACAGTAATTTGCTCTGGTTGAAAGTATCTGTTACCGAATGACGTCACTCAATGTAACCTCCGCAGGTACACAGCAGGACTTGAAAATGGAAATCGAAAACTGTAGCATCATTTCCTCGGTACAACTATGATACTTCTCTGGAGACTTGAGTATGTACATCACACGAACGTTGACCTTCCAAGTCAAGGTTACGACTTTGACATAACGATCAATTGATTGAGCATGCCACAAGTGTCATTGTTCCAATATGCGTGGCAATTAATTGAGCTCCAAATATCTGAATTTATAGAACGGGAAGGTACATTTTAATGGCCACCATGTTAAAGTACTGTCCGCCCGTTCGTTTATTCCCGTGTATTAAAAGAGTTTGTCTGCATTTGATATATGTATACCATCATTATTCCCATATGTGTCTATATGAATGTTAGAACATTGGTATACAACAAAAGTGTCACGCGAATGTTTTGTTCGTGGGTGTGCCAAAAACTGCACTGTATCGTCCCTGTATTATTTATGCAGTGTTCTCTCACAAGGGATCACGAATTAGTAATGTCTCAGATATGCCCAACAGCTCAACCATAACCAGGTAAGAAGTCAATGCTGTTCCGGTAAAATTAACAACACAGTTTAATGAAAACTCATGATCCATGAGACATGATGAACCGTCCTAGTTAATGTCATTCTGTCTATTCGTAACATAGTGTTATACTCCTTGACGGTAATACATTGTTGCTTATTAGTCCCAATACTTCTATACATCTCTATGTATTGATTATATCCGTGCCCTTCTCCCGTACCTTCTGTTCAAACTCATTTAACTTCATTAACATGAAGTTCCCCAAAAGTCAGTACACATTAGCGACAGAGCAGGCAGGATCTTTAAGACTCCGATTTTTACGGTGTATAGACCTGCCAGTCTAAAAAATGTATAAGCATCACATTAAACAGTATTAATAGTACTCATCCTGGTATACATTCCCATTCATGGCACGAATCAATATAACCCTTTTCTACGGGTTTTCAAGCAAACCAGCACACACAAGGCTGTTCGCGTCTTGTTTATTTCTTGGGTCCATTTTTGTTCTCCACGTCATTGTTTCAACACCCAAAAAACTCCTACGTCATTTTTTTTACTGCGCGCATGAATAATGCACCTAAGTGTACCATTCACATATCTTCAAATATTTTCCCCAAACTCAACTCAGCGCTCTTTGATGCGCAACACCAGAAATGTTGTAAAAAACCATACGCAACACTTATGTTCTACACGTCTTTCATCAGGGGGAAACTGGATTATGCCAGCATAGTCTATGACTCAGCTGCAGCTTCTAACAAAGCAAAACTGGACAGGATTCAAAATGCAGCCATGAGAACCATTGCAGGTGCATTTATATCAACACCAGTAGAAGCTCTAGAAGTAGCTCTCGGCATACCTCCCCTTGGTCTAAGACGGAAAGAACTAAGATTAAATTATTGGAGTAAAGTAGCACAAGAAGTGACCCACCCAGCACATAAAGCATTTGTCAAAAACCAACCAAGTGTATGGGACGTCCCCTTAAATAAAGATAGATATCCAACAGGGTGGAGAACTATAGAAGACCTAATGCCGTTCAAAGAACTATCAAACACAATTGAAAATAGTAATAAATACAGAAGCAAAATACCACCATGGGAACTAAAAACACCAATCATAGACTACTCACTTACTGAAAAGATCAGACAAAACATAGAAGATAAGGAAGCCAAAATGATAAGTAGAAAGTTCATAGAGCAACTAACTAAACAAAGTCTGGCCGTCTACACTGATGGATCCAAGGGTGATAGTGGGCAACTAGGTGCCGGAGTTGTAATACCACAATGGGGAATAAAAAAGAGCTACAGTGTAACGGAAGGAGCATCGATTTTTACTGCAGAGATGGTAGCAATTCTTAAAAGTCTAGAAATAATCGAAGATAACCCACCAGAAGCTGTTACGATATTTACAGACTCACTATCATCACTACAAGCACTAGAACACCCAGGTAAATGTAGCCGGCCAGACATAAAGGAAGAAATTCTAGCAATTAATACATCACTAGAGAACAGAGGATGTAGTGTGAGGCTAGTGTGGGTTCCAGCACACATAGGTATAGCTGGCAACGAGTTGGCAGACCAGAATGCCAAGAAGGGAAGAACAAGTAAAAACAATATAAAAACAGGACTGGGAAGGTCAGAGATCAAGAGCCAAGTGAAGGAAACTATAAACGAGGAATGGAAGACAACATGGAAGGAAAGTAGAAAAGGCAGACACGCGTTCAAACTGCTGAAAGAACCAACGAGGACATGCCAGGTCAGAGAAGAATTAAAGATACCATCGAACAAAAAACTGTGGCGTCTCCGACAGCAACTGCAAAAGACAACAGTTATTTAAATTGAATACAAAATTAGTAAATAAAATGACACTAAATACCCCAATTATAACCAACTTTCAGGTTGAACAGGGTAGACCAAGATGGAACGAGAAGAGGCAACAATGATCAGATGTTGAGTGCCCGATCTCCACACATCAATTCATCAAAACAACAACAACATAAAAATTAAAATCATCATTTTTTGCATGAGGACATTCATTGTAAGTGTGACTTCCCGCACAGTATCGACAAACTGCCTCTCTCCTGCATGTTTTCTTAGTGTGCGAGAATTGTTGGCAGTGGACGAACGTTCCAAAAATTAAAATTATACAGTGGAATTGTAGGGGTATCAAAAAGAATTTTGCACCCCTACTATCAGAGACAGGATTAACTACTGATATATATGCTCTTCAAGAGACCCATTTAAACCCAAATAGTAGATATAGTTGTAAGGGCTTTAAGATACTTAGACACGATAGGAAAGAAGGTAGAGGAGGTGGTGTCGCAGTCTTAGTTAGCGAAATATTTAAAATCATAGACTGGGAAGTATTTAATACAACCAATATAGAAGGTATCCAGGTTACTATAGCAGCTGAACCAAACAATCTAACAATTCTAAATGTATATGCTAAAGATGGCACAATTAAAGATGAAGAAATACTAGCCATAAGCACCAGACTAGGCCCCAAAACAATCATAGTAGGCGATTTTAATTCCCATCATTATGCTTGGGGTGGACAACATGCAGATAATGCAGGAAAATGCCTACTTGACTTCATAGAAAACAATGAACTACTAATACTAAATGATGGATCTGAACTAGAATTAATCCACAAGCTAATAGGGCAGACTCAGCAATAGACATAAGTATAGCAACTAACAACCTAGCGAATGTAAATTGGGAAGTGTTACAAGACACAAACTCAGATCATCTGCCCATTATAATAACCATGCATGAAAATGTCATTCCAAACCCAGAACCAGAGAAACCTACCTTCAACTATAAAAAAGCAAACTGGGAAGCTGTCCAATCAGAGCTGAAGGTGATGGAATATAAAGACATGGAATCAGATGATACTGACTTGTGGGCAGAAACACTGACCAATGAAATTCTGAAAATAGCAATAAAATATATACCAAATAAAAATATGCCACGGCACCTTATACCAATAAATAACATTAATAAGAAAAGAGAAACTCAATGGAATAAAGAACCAGTTGCCTGGTGGAATAAAAGCTGTACAGAAATTCATAAGAGAAGAAAAAGGGCCTTACAAAAATGTAGAAATAACAGAACAGAAGAAAACTATGATGAGTATAAACTTATTAGGAATGAATCTAACAGAATAATATTTAAAGCCAAAGAAACTCACTGGAAGGAGTTTTGTCAGACACTTAAACCTAGCACTCAAATTAGAGAAGTATGGAAAAAGCTTAAGGCAATCAAAGGGAACAATAAGAAAACAATAATGCCAACAATCAATCTACCAAAGAGAGCAGAAACAGATAAAGAAAAAGCTAATGCCCTTGCCGAGTATTTCTATAAAGTCAGTGCAAAAAGTAGTCTTGGACAGGAAGAAAATGAGAGAAGAGAAAGACTTAGGATACAGTTTTCAAAAGAACTACCAGACCAGATAGACGAAACAAACTATTTAGATGCTGATATAACAGAAGAAGAGGTAACTAATGCAATAAAAGATAAATCTAATACTGCCTCAGGGCAAGATATACTTAGCTATGAAATCCTTAAGAAAGTACCCAAAAGAACTATAAACATAATAACTTCCCTTTATAACAGAATCTGGAGCTTAGGAAAGATACCAAAAGCATGGAAAATAGCGATGATAGTACCCATCCTAAAACCCAATAAGGAAGCCCATGATGTAAGTTCATATAGGCCTATCTCCTTAACATCACAACTAGGTAAAATACTGCAAACTGTTGTGAATAAAAGAGTTAAATTCTACCTAGAAAAAAAACCAGTTATATAGCCCAAACAGTCAGAATTTAGAGCAGACAGAAGTACAGTAGACCAGCTTGTAAGATTAGAACATGATGTAAAGCTAGGGTTCAAGAGGAAAGAGAAAACAGTGGCAGTCTTTCTAGATGTAGCTAGAGCATATGATGAATGCTGGCGAGACGGAGCTCTTTACAAAATGAAAAAGATTGGCATTACTGGTAAAACCTATAGGTATCTAGAAAACTTTTTACAGGACAGGTATTTTGCTGTACAGGTGAATAATGATAGGTCAGAAATATATGAACAACAGAATGGGATTCCTCAAGGATCAGTGATTTCTCCTTCAATTTTCACTATAGCTGTAAATGATTTAGCAGATGAATTTAATGACATAAAGAATGCAGTATCACAATTTGCAGATGACTGTGCCATTTGGCGATCTGGAAAAAACTTGGACCATGTTTACAAAAAACTTCAAAATCAAATAGACAAAATTTCAGAGTGGATGAAAAGTTGGGGCTTCCAAATTAATGTAAACAAAACAGTAGGTATGATTTTCAGCAAAGGAAATTTAAAAAAAAAAATAACAAAATCAATATAACCATTAAGGGACAGAAAATATGTACCTCCTCAACAACAAGATTTCTGGGCATAACTTTAGATAAACAACTAAATTATAATAAACATATAGACAAATTGGTAGAAAGCTGTAGGGGACCCCTAAATATACTAAGGATTGTAAAAGGTAATGGATTGGGGGGGGGGGGCAGCAATAAAATAATGCTTATGTTCTACACGTCTTTCATCAGGGGGAAACTGGATTATGCCAGCATAGTCTATGACTCAGCTGCAGCTTCTAACAAAGCAAAACTGGACAGGATTCAAAATGCAGCCATGAGAACCATTGCAGGTGCATTTATATCAACACCAGTAGAAGCTCTAGAAGTAGCTCTCGGCATACCTCCCCTTGGTCTAAGACGGAAAGAACTAAGATTAAATTATTGGAGTAAAGTAGCACAGGAAGTGACCCACCCAGCACATAAAGCATTTGTCAAAAACCAACCAAGTGTATGGGACGTCCCCTTAAATAAAGATAGATATCCAACAGGATGGAGAACTATAGAAGACCTAACGCAGTTCAAAGAACTATCAAACACAATTGAAAATAGTAATAAATACAGAAGCAAAATACCACCCTGGGAACTAAAAACACCAATCATAGACTACCCACTCACTGAAAAGATCAAACAAAACATAGAAGACAAGGAAGCCAAAATGATAAGTAGAAAGTTCATAGATCAACTAACTAAACAAAGTCTGGCCGTCTTCACTGATGGATCCAAGGGTGATAGTGGGCAACAAGGTGCTGGAGTTGTAATACCACAATGGGGAATAAAAAAGAGCTACAGTGTAACGGAAGGAGCATCGATTTTTACCGCAGAGATGGTAGAAATTCTTAAAAGTCTAGAAATAATCGAAGATTACCCACCAGAAGCTGTTACGATATTTACAGACTCACTATCATCACTACAAGCACTAGAACACCCAGGTAAATGTAGCCGGCCAGACATAAAAGAAGAAATTCTAGCAATTAATACATTGCTAGGGAACAGAGGATGTAGTGTGAGGCTAGTGTGGGTTCCAGCACACATAGGTATTGCTGTCAACGAGTTGGCAGACCAAGAACGCCAAGAATGGAAGAACAAGTAAAAAAAAATATAAAAGCAGGACTGGGAAGGTCGGAGATCAAGAGCCAAGTGAAGGAAACTATAAACGAGCAATGGAGGACAACATGGAAGGAAAGTAGAAAAGGCAGACACGCGTTCAAACTGCTGAATGAACCAACGAGGACATGCCAGGTCAGAGAAGAATTAAAGATACCTTCGAACAAAAAACTGTGGCGTCTCCGTCTCGGTGCAGCATACTTTATGATAGAAGAACCACACTGCCAAGAATGCCAGGAAGAGAATGACATAGACCACTACCTGATCCACTGTAAAAAGTATGAACAACAAAGGCTTGAATTAAAAACTTACTATAGAAATCACAATATAGACTTAACAGGTGATAAGGTTTTAAGTATAGATGCCCCAAGAGATGCCCAATCAATACTTAAAAGATATATACATAAAACAAAGGAAAACATATAAGGTTAGTACTTTTCAGGAAAAACATCCAACTAAATAAAAATTAAACAGCAAGAACTAATAAAGCATTAACAAAAAACTAACTACTCATAGGACAAGGAAAGACAACGAGGTATAGAAAAAAATAGGGCAACAACTCAAAACGAACAAATGCCAATACAAATTAAAACCAAGTGTAAAGGACAATAGTTATCTATAAACAACACAAAAGAGAAAATAAAATGGACAAATACTAATATAAATAAAAATCAGCAACCGCAAAAGACAATAGATATTTAAATTGAATACAAAATTAGAAAATAAAATGACACTAAATACCCCAATTATAACCAACTTTCAGGTTGAACAGGGTAGACCAAGATGGAATGAGAAGAGGCAAGAATGGAAAGATGATAAGAGCCCGCTCTCCACCTATCAACGCATCAAAGCAACAACAACAACAACAGAAATTAAAAAATTAAAAACTTACTGTAGAAATCACAATATAGACATGACAGGTGATAAGGTTTTAAGTATAGATGCCCCAAGAGATGCCCAATCAATACTTAAAAGATATATACTTAAAAGATATATACATAAAACAAAGGAAAACATATAAGGTTAAGAACTTCAGGAAAAAAAACATCCAACTAAATAGAAATTAAGCAACAAGAACTAACAAAGCATTAACAAAAAACTAACTAAATACTCATAGGACAAGGAAAGACAACGAGGTATATATATATATAAAAAAAAGAAAAGAAGGGTAACAACTCAAAAAGAACAAATACTAATACAAATTAAAACCAAGTGTAAAGGACAATACATATCTATAAACAATACAAAAGAGAAAATAAAATGGACAAATACTAATATAAATAAAAACCAGCTACTGCAAAAGACAATTGTTATTTAAATTAAATACAAAATTAGTAAATAAAATGACACTAACTACCCCAATTATAACCAACTTTCAGGTTGAACAGGGTAGACCAAGATGGAACGAGAAGAGGCAATAATGGTCAGCTGTTAGTGCCCGATCTCCACCCACCGCCTCATCAAAACAACAACAACAACCGGCGAATAACTCGATCAAAAAAAATTTTCCTCAGCAACCACCAGGCGCTCTTCACTGGAAGATAGCAATATATTAAAACCAACGTCCTTTTCAGGGCGTACGCAGCAGACACATCACCTACGACCCAGAAAACATCCCCGAAGCCACCTCCACACGATGCCGAGTCGACTGCTGTGGCTACCCCAGGAAAGCTGCTCCAAACTCCGAAGACGATAAAATCACCACCAAAGCAAGACGTCATAGTAGAGGCTCCATTGTGTAGTGATCAGGCAACAACTACAGAACGTGATCAGAAGCAGTCAACAAAACAGAACGTGAGACCGTCCCACACACCACACAATTTAACGCAGACAGAAATCAGAGCGTGTCACCTGCGCAAGCCAAGCAATGCCGGTTCTCACACGGCACTACAGGAGAGGATTGTAAAGATCACCCAGGTGTCTGCAGATGAGGCCTCGCTCAGGGCCCTACCCGACGATAAAGTGATCGGTATCCTCGAAGCGATAACAGGCAGGAGAGGCATTGCGAAAGTAGGGAGGCACGAAAAGGGAGTCGTGCTTTCTCTCAACAGCACGGATAAAACAACTTCGCTGATGACAGAACTGGAGTCCGGACCGAAAGAATTCATGCTGCCCCACCAGATAAAAGTAGTGATGGAGACCGGCAAGACAACAAAGAAGTTGGTACTAAGAGGGATGGATACCAGATGGTCCGCAAACGAAGTCCAAAGTTGCCTACAAACTGAAAACACAAATGCTCAAATCATACAAGTCGAAAGGTTAAAGACATGGAATAAAAAAGATACCAATCTGGTGGTAGTAACTATTGAAAAAGGGACAAGACCTGAAATACTGACACTCAAAGATACATAAAAAAGAACAGAAGCCTGTATCCCTACGGTGATGCAGTGCTCCAACTGCCAGCAATTTTCCCACACCAAGAAAACATACAGGAGCGATGCAGTCTGTCGATATTGCGCGGGAAGCCACCAATATGGCGACTGCCCCAGGGCGAAGGAGGACCACAATTACAAAGCGATTAACTCAAACCGTACCTGTGCAAACTGCCTTGGAAACCATGGGGCAAGATACCGAGGCTGCCCTGTGTTCCAGGAAACTAAGAGCATACTGAAGGAAGCGGTATCCAAAAACATCCCCTTCAGAGATGCAAAACACAGAGTGGCTGCGGATGTCGGGAACAGACAGCGAACAACAGATAGAAGACAGCTGCATCAGCTGACCGCGGAAGTCAAAGAAATAAAACTAAAACTACAGATCGAGAACAAAAGCAAGCAGACTCCCGAAGATCAAACCGACATTGGTAAAGACGGGATAGATCTACAGAACGTTAGAAATATAATGGAAGACATGAAAAGAATTCAGCAACAGATAGAAGCAGATGTCAAGAAGCTGACAGAGCTGAAAGAAGAAAACACAGAAATACTCAAAAGAATCGAAGCAGAACGAAGAGCCGTAGAGGAAATTACATCTAACACACGAGAAACTAAAACAAACGAGCAATCAGAGGAAGAAGTCATCGAGGAAACACTAGAAAAACTACTCCCGTCAATAATAGAAAAAGCACTACTTCAAATACAGGAGAAAAGGAAGACACAAGAATCAGAAACGAGGAGGGCAAAAACCAACAGAACCACACAAGCCAGACAGTGAAACACGCCACAGCACCATGAACGGACAAACAAAGAAGAGGAAGCCAGACAGTCAGCTAGTGGTCCTTTTTAGGACCAGTCCTTTTCAGGACTAACAACCAGCTAGCACCGAAGAAACTAAACGCACAATATACCCCAATTATAACCAATTTTCAGGTTGAACAGAGTATAACAGCAACATAGTAGACAAACGAACGAACGAACCGGCGAAGTCCCTTTTTCGCAAGAGCGGTCCAGACGAGAGAAACGAAGTTATGCGTGCCCTGTATGGATAGAAGATGAACAAAGACATGACACATTAGCAATTGAGCACTGGCTGGGTGTTTTGTTTCGTTTGGTTTACTTTATAACGTTTGCTTTATGTGCTTGTTGTCGCTGATAGGGTTGTGTGAATAAATACAGCCCCTGCCTTAGTGTGGTGGATTTGGTGTTATAGCTGTTATTATTTAATATTATTTGTTTGCCAAGTGAGGTCAGCTGTGTAGGCCCCTGAGTTTAGTAGTTGATGGTTAAGTATTTTCAGGGAACCTATCTGCTATCACCCTATGATCTCACTAGGCGCTATGTTTTTTTTACTTATTAGTTATGTGACTACATCTAAGTGTCTAGGGTAATGAAGATATATTGCAGTGTATGTCAAAACAATACACATACACTTTAATTCTATCACATAAATAAGACTGAGTCAATACAACAACCACAAACAGACTAACACTCTATGATATATCTTATAGAAGTCTGTGGCTGAATATTTGGTAATAAGCTATATTACAATTTTATTAGCCCTGATTCAGAATTTTCTGAGTCAGGACCAACAACAAAATGAAATTTATGGTTTTATTTACATAAAATTAAATACCACAATGGATCTTCTGTCCATATAAAAACAATATTACAATCTAATTATATTTAGGTATTACTATAGACTAAGTTAACACTGGCAATTAATGGTGGGTTTGGGGTGTTCTCATCATCCCCTCTCTTTTCTTTATCTCTTGTGGAATGTTTATTCAACAGTCAAATGTTTTATTTATTATATTTGAATATTAGTGGATGAACTCTTTAGTGCCTACACACTGGCACTTATCTTTCTGTAGGTGGTAGTTATGATGCTGACAATCTCCTATATTTCATGGGTTGATTCGTGGTAGACAGCGTGTACCAGCAAACAATTTTAATCGAATGACCAATCTGACACAGTGCCTTATGTAGTGTGGTAGACAGCGTTTACCAGCAAAATTTCAATACTTCTCTCACGGAGATAAATACACCAGGGTTCTGGCACTAGCTTAGTACCAGAACAAAAACCCTGAAACAAGGTTATGATTCTTTATAACACATCTACAATATCATTCCACAAGTAATACATGGTATAATTCAATAAAAGAAAAGGGTCAGATCCCTCTGACCAACCCATTTCAACCATTCTCATCTGAGATAACAACTCATACCAGTGCTCCTATTCTTCTCCCTAATGGCTACAACGCCTCTGACACTTCAACAATGATCCTCTCCCATAGGATAATGTGGGTTAGCCTTCCCACTGGTAACTGTGGAAATCATTTTTAGTTATACAACTCATGTCAGTTCTACTGCGTGTGAGCAACACCACAGGCCCTGCATAAGTCTGCTAGGGGACCTATGTACTTAGTCGTAACACATTCCCAATAAAGCAGTATCTTATACACCAAATTTTTGTAATAACAAGGTTAATAAATTCGTTCTTACCACAATTCAATGAAAATATCACAAACATACGTTGACTGGCATTAGCATTTATATATATGTTCAGCTTTGCCCTCGTCCAGACTGCCAAGGTTTTTTTTTTCACTCTTAGCACTGCTGTTCTCAACGCAGCTTGCATACTAACAATTTTGTATCAAATGGCAACAAGCCTTGGAAGCTTTTTGCCAATATCACTAGACTGGCCCAATCACAGCGAGGGTCTAGCTATTCAATTCAAATTTGAAGAAAAAAAAAAACTCCAAACATACTAGGAGTGAGTCTGCAAAATATATTTAGCTTTTTGGGCCAACCAATAACTTCCTTTCTATACTCCTATACTAACCAATCGGATTTGAATCACTCTAATGCTTCTTTTTAAACTTGCATCCCCAAATAATGTTATGGATAGAATGAGCAAAAACAACAGTCCGTCCGTCTTACCGTTTGTAGATATATAGTATTATTTCAATATCTTGGTTAATAATTGGACTACTATGTATATTAAAACATATTATTGCTCAGGAGACTCCAAGCTATCATTATATATGATTTTTATGGCCATATTCATTGTCGTTTTGATTTTCCTATTTGTCACTGTTAGTCGTCAATTATATACTTTTCCATAAGTCGGCCCCCCCCCCCCTTTTCTCTATCATTTTTATTCAAAATAAAACAACTTGTTTGGGTTACGTCAGAAATACACTACTAGGCAAGAATTGAGAGCTGACTGTGTGTGTGTATATATACATTCTGGCGTGTCTAACAGCGTGGATATATGCATGGAACTGCGAGAATATAGTACGAGCATGCATGTGGCTTTGCGTCTTGTTTTTCAAATCTGCGAAAGCCAATACTGTCGCGCGCTCATTATAAGTTGGTGTTTCAAAACCCAAACGCGTGACAATGGTAGCATTTCTTCTGTCGCTCCTTCATCCACCTCCCTTCTTCTCTCTCTCTCTCGGTCTTGGAACAAATACTCCTTGACCCTGCAAAATGTTATATTTAATTCTCAAGGACGAACTAGGAAAGCGTGTAAGATTTGACGGCGAGATCATTTTCTAAGCATTACCACTGTACAAAATTCAGCGCTCTACTGGCGCAGAAGACGACGATAGGCAACCACACACGGGCGGGTTTATTTATTTACATAGGAGTAAAATCTTACTGAATTTATAAAAAGTGGGTTATTTTGAACTGTTGTCCATACAGATGTCACTTTACGACACTTAGAATCAAGAGTTTTATTGTTGTTCGGGTCGGTGCGAGCAAGTTCCTAAGCAAGGACTGCCTTGTACTGCTTTTTTTCAGGTGTCCTCAGTGTGTGTCCTATCTGGCGCTATCGTCTTCTTGTGCACGTGTGAGTATCTGTAGTCTGAAGACAAATAGATGTCTTTGAATCTTAAACAAGTAACAGGTACATTGCATGGATTCATAAGACAGACAGAAAGACAGTCGGACATGCAGATAGATGGAACGAGACAGCAACAAAATAAAAATAATAGACATTCCGGAGATTAAATAAATTCAGATTTGTCAAAGTGATGTGGTCACCTCGTTGCAAGAAATGGACAGTCTTGTGTGGTCGCCTCGTTGCAAGAAATGGACAGTCTTGTTAAGACGGAGGGTGCATAACTGGTCGTATGTCTTAACACGTTCATACCTCAAAGCCAGGGGTTGGGTTACTTGGATGGACCCTGATTGAATCTCCGAAGTCACTACTCTATTTTATGCTGACTTGTACCCTTCGCGTCTTGTCTGGCCGTAGCTTTTTCTGACGGAAAAATAAAACAAAGCAAAACGAAGTAGTGATAGTAATGGCAAGATAAACAACAACAAACTAGAAAACCATAAATAAATATGTATAGGAATATGTATGTGTAATTAAAGTGTAAGTAGTAACACAGACTGACAGCAGTTAGGACGTGTTAGAAGACTGTTTTTGTTTGGTTTTTTCAGTTCTTACTATTTGGCAAAGTGTGTCGAACGTGTTTCGTGCTTTACAACAAGTGTGTTGATTTTCTCTCAGGCTATAAAACAAGTGTGTTGAGTGTGTCTCGCGCTATACAACAAGTGTGTTTAACTTGTCTCGTGCTATACTACTAGTGTATTGGACATCTCTCATGCTATACTACAAGTGTCTTAAGCATGTCTCACACTATACAACACGTGTGTAGAACTTGTTGTCTTGTCTTATACAACACGTTTGTTGAACTTCATTAGTGCTATGCAAAAAGTGTGTAGAACGCGTCTCGTGCTATATTACATGTGCGTTGAACTTCTCTCAGGCTATACTACAAGTGTCTTAAGCGTATCTCACGCTGTACAACGAGTGTATTGAACTTGTCTCGTGCTATATTATATGTGTATTGATCTTCTCTCAGGCTATACTACAAGTGTGTTGAGCGTTTCCAACACGTTTGTTGAAGTTCATTTGTGCTATACAACAAGTGTGTAGAATGCGTCATGTGCTATACAACAAATGTGATGAACGTGTCTCGTGCTATACAACAAGTGTGTTTAACTTGGCTCGTGCTATACAGCAAGTGTGTTAAACATGTCTTATGCTATACAGCAAGTGTGTTGGACTTATCTCGTGCTATGCAATAAGTGTGTTGGACTTGTCTCGTGCTGTACAGTAAGTGTGTTGGACTTGTCTCATGCCATACAACAAGTGTGTTGAAGATGTCTCATGCTATACTACAAAGGTGTTTAACTTGGCTCATGCTATACAAGTGTGTCTGAATTGTTTCACTCCTAATCATATTTTGGTTTGTGTGTGTGGTCTGATAGCTGAACTCAGTCCACTTATCTCATAATATTTAGTTTCTTATTCATCTCATTGTTTTCAACTTGTTATGATTAAAATTCATAACGATTGTGCCTATTATACAGTTAGCTCAACAGGACTCCTGGTTTGTTTATTTTAGACGGGTCACTGATAAAGACGGGTGAGTGACGTTAAGCCGATATGTTTGGCTGGGTCACGTGAAACTAGAGGAGCAGAAGTGCGGGACCTTATACGATTGTGTCATGGCGAGTGGACGTACGTGTTTGAGCTCCTTAGTGTTAAAGTGTTTATAATGGAGTTATGTTTTCACTAATACATCAAGATCTTCGGTGAGATGTATCTAGTTATCTAGTCATCGGTATTGACAAGAAGTATAATTGCTCAGTGTCGAGTGTTAAGAGATATAAATCATATTGAGAACAAAAGGACAGCCTTCCTGACATGGACTGACTGCCTACGGTATTTCGTCTACTGCATATTATCTGCCATTACATGTTGGCCTGAACTGTTGTATGTGGAGCTGCGTGCAGTCTGAAATAAATTGTATATTGTCCACTTCGTCAGTTGTGACTCAAATAATTCTGAGTGGTGTAGGCTGGTTGCGGTGTCTGAGAGATGTATTACCCTAGACGTCATCTTGGCCACAGGAACCATCCTGTTACTAAATATTAACATTAACAATATAAAAAGACACGTAACACAACTATTCTCTGGCATTTCCAATTACTTGTAATAAAAGCGAAAGAGAAAAAAAAGTTCGTGTTTTATTCCGTGTAAAAGTTCAACACTTTTGTTTTGGCTTGTTCAATCCTTATCCTGTGGAGAAGCTTTCATTCAGTAATTATCATGTCTGTCTTGTCTGATAAAACGCGTTAGTTTTTTTTTTTTTTTACATTCACCATTGTACTGTATATTCTGAGTTGTTAATTGTTTTTCCCTTATCTCTTCTTTGCCTAGCTTTGTATTTGTTCTAGATCGGTTGAAAGCAAAACAAATAATCCTGTAGAATTCATTGATTGGCAAAGTTCTCAGTGACATTAATTTGTTTGTTTGTTATTTTTTACTTCAGGTATACAAGGTTATTGTCAACTGCGACGGAAGTTCTTGGTTCATATTCCGACGATACAACGAATTTCACTCTTTATATGAGAAGGTATGTTGACTGTCAATTTGTATTGCTTTGTTACTTCTACGGTTTTGTGTTCATTGTCGTCGTCGTCAAAGTGTCATCATCACCACCACCATCATCATCACCACCACTATCATCATGCATCATCATCATCATCACCATCATCATCATCATCACCACCATCATCATCATCACCATTACCATCATCATGTATCATCATCACCACCACCATCATCATCACCACCACCATCATCACCACCACCATCATCACCACCACCATCATCACCACCATCATCATCAACACCACCATCATCATGCATCATCATGCATCATCATCACCACCACCATCATCACCACCACCATCATCACCACCACCATCATCATCACCACCACCATTATCATCATCACCTCCACAATCATCATCACCACCACCATCATCATCACAACCATCATTACCACCACCATCATCACCATCGCCACCGCAATCATTACCACCATCATCACCACCACCACAATCACAACCACCACTATCACCACTCAATCACCGCCACAATAAATACCATCATCACCACCACAATCACCACCATCATCACCATCACCACCACCACCACAATCACCATCATCGTCACCATCACCATTATCATCACACCATCATTACCATCACCATCATCACCACCATCATCATCATCAACACCATCACCACTACCATCATCTTCACCACCACCATCACTATCATCACCACCATCACCACCACCACCATCATCATCAACACCACGAACACCACCACCATCATTATCATCACCACCATCATCATCATCACCACCACCATCATCATCACCACCACCATCATCACTACCATCATCATCACCACGATCACTACCACCACTGTCACCACCACCTACATCACCATCATAACCACCACCATCATCACCATCACCGCCACCATGATCACCATCATCATCATCACCATCATCATCATCATCATCACCACCACCATCATCATCACAACCACCATCATCACCACCATCATCACCACCACCACCATCACCACCACCACCATCATCATCATCACCACCACCACCACCATCATGACCACCACCACCACCACCATCATCACCACCATCATCATCATCATCACCACAACCACCATCACCACCACCATCATCACCACCATCATCATCATCATCACCACCACCATCATCATGTATCATCATCATCATCACCACTATCATCACCACCATCAGCATCATCACCATCATCACCACCATCACCATCACTACCACCATCATCACCATCATCACCATCATCATCACCATCGCCACCGCAATCATTACCACCATCATCACCACCACCACAATCCCCACCACCATCACCACCACCACTATCACCACCACAATAACCAACACAATAACCACCATCATGACCACCACCACCACAATCACCACCATCACCACCACCACAGTCACCATCACCACCACAATCACCACCATCATCACCACCACCATTACCACCACAATCACCACCATTATCACCACCACCATCATCATCACATTCATACCATGTGCTATCTGTTGAAAGTATTTCAATGTCTTCATTATCCCCTTCATGTAAATGACCAGTTCTCTTCTCCATCGTATTTTATTGCTCTAGAGTACTCCCTCTCTAGTACTGTGCGTGTTTCCTGCAGGGGAAAGGTTGGGGGGGAGGGGGCAGCTGCAGCGGTGGCTCCATATTTCATAGGGAGGGAAAAAGAAATTGTGTAGGTGTCTTTATTTCTGACTCCCTACTGCCATCCATTATTTCTGACTCCCTGCTGTCATCCATTATTTCTGACTCCCTACTGCCATCCATTATTTCTGACTCCCTACTGCCATCCATTATTTCTGACTCCCTACTGCCATCCATTATTTCTGACTCCCTACTGCCATCCATTATTTCTGACTCCCTAGTGTCATCCATTATTTCTGACTCCCTACTGCCATCCATTATTTCTGACTCCCTACTGCCATCCATTATTTCTGACTCCCTACTGCCATCCATTATTTCTGACTCCCTACTGCCATCCATTATTTCTGACTCCCTACTGCCATCCATTATTTCTGACTCCCTACTGCCATCCATTATTTCTGACTCCCTACTGCCATCCATTATTTCTGACTCCCTACTGCCATCCATTATTTCTGACTCCCTACTGCCATCCATTATTTCTGACTCCCTACCGCCATCCATTATTTATGACTCCCTACTGCCATCCATTATTTCTGACTCCCTACTGCTATCCATTATTTCTGACTCCCTACTGTCATCCATTATTTATGACTCCCTACTGCTATCCATTATTTATGACTCCCTACTGCTATCCATTATTTATGACTCCCTACTGCCATCCATTATTTCTGACTCCCTACTGCCATCCATTATTTCTGACTCCCTGCTGTCATCCATTATTTCTGACTCCCTACTGTCATCCATTATTTCTGACTCCCTACTGCCATCCATTATTTCTGACTCCCTACTGTCATCCATTATTTCAGACTCCCTACTGCCATCCATTATTTCTGACTCCCTACTGCTATCCATTATTTCTGACTCCTTTTACGACATGTTTAACGATGTCGTCTGCTATAGTTGGTGTAGCGCACATATTCTTTTGTGTGGCGCACGGATTACGGTTGTTACTCATACAAATGAAAAATGTAATTATTTGTCTGATAATATATTTATCTTTGAATTCACGATTATCAGTCTAAGGGACAGAACTCAGATTAGTCGATGTGTATTCATTCTGTGAGTTATCTGTTCTTGTATCGTTCCTGAAGATCGAACTCAGCGTAGGGATCTAGGTTTACAGCAATCTATTCTTTGTTTGGTTAGAAATAGATTGTTCTTGCTTCAGAATATCTATGGCCCGAATCTATGTGTATTTCTCGTCCTACATAGACAAGAAATACACATAGATTCGGGCCATAGATATTCTGAAGCAAGAACAATCTATTTCTAACCAAACAAAGAATAGATTGCTGTAAACCTAGATCCCTACGCTGAGTTCGATCTTCAGGAACGATACAAGAACAGATAACTCACAGAATGAATACACATCGACTAATCTGAGTTCTGTCCCTTAGACTGATAATCGTGAAGACTGTCTTATATCTTAATATCTTTGTATGTCTAAGTCGAACTATATCTTCGGTGTCAAACTCGGGGTCATAGGTTGTTCGGCGGATGTGTCGCTAAGTCGAAGGGAAGAAAGTTCCGCCCTGTTGGGTGCTGAGTTTTTTGTAGCGGCCTGTCGCCGAAAAAGTGATCTCTATATTAATGGGGAAAGAGGTAGTCTCTTTAGATATACCATGTATTATTCACCCCAGTGTTCATTCTTACTGCCGAGGAAGGGCAGAATCATATTCTAGTGTATTTCTGATACCAAGGTAAAGACGCATTTCTTATGAACTTTTCCTGAGTCATTGTATTCGATGAGCAGTCGTACGGTTGTACGGTTAGACGAATATTAGCCAGATGAAGATGACATTCATACCTAGCAGCACCATATTATGTGATGAAGTCAATTGTAGAAATGGTAGAATCTACAAAGCAATGAGGACATTTAATGTATGATCAGCTTTGATTGTGCTTCATAGTTTGTATCCTGGGTGAGCGACAACTCACTGGGAGGAGAAGCCATTTTGAATTCCATATTTTCCAATCATCGAGGAGAGAACAGGGATGCCCCTTACTATCACCTGATGAGTCCAGAGATCACTGCTACAGAAGAGAACCCACTATTAGTGGTTCAATATTATTATCAAAGAAATATGTGCTGAACTTTATCCATATGAATCTTCGCTAGACGAGGTTAGGTCTAGGAACCATTTTGAATATATTATTTATGAACTGACGTGCTCTGTCAGTAAAGACAGATGATTATCTATCTTGGAATCACTGAATGCTTGTCTACTGAGATTCTATTATGCTGTCATGCAACATGAATGCCGATTTAAAACTGTAGACTATTGTTATACGTATATGATGATGTTGTGCCAACCTGTTTCCTGTTTCTGTGTCGTCGAAGTATGTGTCCATTAAATACAAGGAAACGTAAACAGTAGTTCGTCTTACACTTCCTGACACGAGTGAGTGAGATTGCCCTATTGTCAACTCTCAGAACATTTTCCAGCATTCGCGTACTGTTGTATCCTCACTCCAAATCAGTACACCACTGCGAAGGTCGAGTTGACTTTTGGTTTGTCTTCATGTTTGACAACACCTATCGACACTCTTCGAACACGATTACAACTACTCACACTCCAAGCAACAGTTGGCAGTGTGCATTTGATGTTGATAGGTTTTTAACGGAGAATGTTTTTATGCTTCATGGTTTTTTTGGTGAACGCAAATCGCACGGTCCGATTGTGACGCGGTAGCGTTGATATGGTCACGCTTGGTGACTAATGTACTTGACCCTTTTTATGCTGACCGTCAAGCCATGAAGACGTGTTTGATTCCTTCCAGTGCTAGGTTTCATATTTCCGAATTTATATTGAGATACGGACATAGGGTCAGTCCATGTTATGATAATGAATCAATGGAATTTAACGGTTAAGGAATAACCATGAAGCATAAAAAACATTCTCCATTAAAAACCTATCAACATCAAATGCACACTGCCAACTATAGCAGACGACATCGTTAAACATGTCGTAACAACTCCCTACTGCCATCCATTATTTATGACTCCCTACTGTCATCCATTATTTATGACTCCCTACTGCTATCCATTATTTATGACTCCCTACTGCCATCCATTATTTCTGACTCCCTACTGCCATCCATTATTTCTGACTCCCTACTGCCATTCATTATTTCTGACTCCCTACTGCCATCCATTATTTCTGACTCCCTACTGCCATCCATTATTTCTGACTCCCTACTGCCATCCATTATCTCTGACTCCCTACTGCCATCCATTATTTCTGAATTTTTTCTTATATATTGGCCAAAGTATGTATTATATATTTTTTTAATACTTCCTCTGTCTATTGCCACTAAAGCAATATCCTCTCTCCCCTCCCGCCCCCTTAAATATAATAAAATATACAGCGCTATCATATAGACATTTATCTCTCAGCTTTAATGATTTAAAACATCTCTTTAAAAATCACCAGACTTACACAATCTGTCATATTGAGACATGCTACCTAATATAACCGACATAACTTGTGCGTAGGTTAAACGAGTCGCGCCTCGCCACTGAATGACAAAAATCCTAAAAAAATGTTTTTTTTTCAAAATTGTGTTTGCAATATCTAACCTTGACCCTTGTTACCTGGACTAGAGCACGTAAAACCTGTTCTTCCTTCTCCTTTGTTCTTCTCTTCTCCAGGGAACACGGCTAATTGGGTCTTATCTGTTCGTACACCTGTTTCTATCAGGTGTGTAAGCTGTCTGTCTACCTGTCTGTCGTTATATTCACTCTCAGGCCTTGCATACCGGATGGCGCGTGACATGATGCAGTCGCCTAACTCTCATGATAGTGAGTAAGCCCGTACAGGTGGGATTTTGTATGCTTTAAGTTTGACGTCATTCAAGCTAAGAACATACTGTTCAGCTTTTGTTTGGTTAGAGGGAACAAAGAGAACTGAAGGTAGCTGATGATGGGTCGAGGAGGCTGGGGCTGTTATCTGGCAATTATGGAATCTAACCTTTTTGTGTTGATAGAATGATGGATCTTTTGTTGTACCTGAAGGAGTGTTTGTGTTGGTTTGAGAGTGCATGGGTGCTTGCTTGCATTTATTAATTCATCTATCCATATTTCAATCTATATTTCCACATTTCGATCCATCTTTTTATATTTAAATCCATCTTTCTATATTTCAGTCCTTCTTCTGCTTTCTTCTTCTTTGATCCTTAGCCGCCGACCGTCAAAGCAGTCAGTGGTCATCACGCCTGGTGGCGTCTTGTAGGGCAACACCAAATTGATTCCACTTTGCTCGGTCGGTGGCCATCCTTCGCACAGTGCCCCAACTCTGGTTCATTCTTTGCATCTCAGCCTCCATAGTCCTCCGCCAAGTTGTTTTTGGTCGGCCTCTCTTTCGTTTTCCTTCAGGGGTCCATAGCATAGCTGTTCTTGTGATGGCATCGGGATCTCTTCTGAGGACATGACCAACCCAGCTCCAGCGTCTGCCAGCTATGATGGTGTGCATGTCCTCTTGCTTGCTCCGAGTAAGCAGATCATGGTTGGTGATGGTATTCAGCCAAAAGATTCGGAGAATTTTTCTTAGGCATGTTGTGTGAAAAGAGGACAATTTCGACATTTCCTTCTCTGTAACTCTCCAGCATTCCGCACCATAGAGAAGCACAGAAAGCACACAGCTCTGATATAATCTTAATTTTGAGCTTGTGCTGTACTGAGAGGACTTCCAGATGTTGTTTAGACTAAAAAAGGCTGTTCTTGCTTTGTTCATTCTGTTGTTGATGTCTTTGCTTGCTCCGCCGCCTGGTGTTACTATGCATCTTAGGTATGTGAAGGTGTCTGCCTGTTCCAGTTGCTGATTCCTTACTGATATGGGCTCAGAGTTGCTCACATTGAGCGTCATGACCTCTGTCTTCTTTAGATTGATGTTCAAACCCACCTGCTGGCTATACTTATTAAGTCTATCCGTTTTTTCCTGGATGTGTTGATGTGAATGTGCTAGTAGTGCAATGTCATCTGCATATTCCAGATTTTCCAATGTAGAAAATGTAGTACATCTTATTCCTCTTGGACTGCCCTCTGTTGTCTGGCGCATCACCCAGTCTATGAGTGTGAAAAATAGAGTGGTTGATAAGGGGCATCCCTGTCGTACTCCTGTCTTCACCTCAAAGGTTAGGTTGCTCTACCCAACGCTACACGTAAAGTTGGCATAGAGGCTTTTTATGATTGTCACTATGCAGCTTGGAATTCTATAAGCCCTCAGTATTTTCCATAAACTGTCCCTATGTATACTGTCAAAAGCCTTTTCAAAATCAACGAAATTAATGTACAGCTGTCTTTGCCATTCTGAGCACTGCTCTATAATGTTCCTGAGGGTAAATATATGATCTACACATCTTCTTTCTAAATCCTGCTTGTTCTTTCCTCAGTTCGTGGTCTACTGCTTTTGAAATTCTCTGTATAATTATCCTGCCTAGTATTTTGCTGGAAACTGAGAGAAGAGTTATTCCTCTTCAATTATTGCAGTCTGCAAGATCTCCCTTCTTGGGCAATTTGACAATTATTCCTTTGTTCCACTCCGTTGGTGTTGTCCCTATTTTCCAGACGTGCAAATAGTGGTTCTAATAGTTATGCTGCTAGCTCAGGGTCTGTCTTAAATAGCTCTGCATTTAAGTTATCATGGCCAGGAGCTTTTCCATTCTTTAACCTTTCGATTGCTGTGATGATTTCTTCTTTTCGTGGAATGTCTGTGTTAACATCTAGATAATTTTCAGCCTCAGGAACATTCAATTGTGTTTCTGGTGGTTCCTTGTTCAGAGTTTTTCTGAAATGCTCTGCCCATCTTGTTTCCTGTCCCTCTGCTGTCGTGATGAGATTTCCTTGCTTATCTCTTACTAATGTAATATTGTTTGCACCTCGTTTTCCGCTGATGATTTTAGTTATTTTATATACTGTGCTTTGTTCATTTCTCAGTGCTGCCACTTCTGCCTGTCTTGCAAGATCGTCTAGGAAATTCCTTTTCTTAGCTCGGGTTTGGCGTTTAACTTCCCTGTCCAGCTGACTGTACTGTTCGCTATATAGTTGCTTTAACCTGGGGGACTTCGCTTCTGTTTTCTTTCTTTTAATTTTCTTTCTCATCGTTATGGTGTTTAATGTTTCTGGTGTTATCCAGTCTTGCTTCTTCCTTTCCTGGAATCCCAAGCATGATTTGCTGCTTTCCTTATATATTGTTGAAATGGTGTTGAATTTCTGGTCTATATCATCAGTCAATGTCTTTTCTTGACTTTTGGCAAATTGATATCGCTTCTTTATCAGCCGCAAAGGCTTTTCTGGTAAGGGGGTCTGTGACATGAAAATTGAGGTAACCCTGATCGATCCACTGTATTCTCATCTGGGCCCCTCACTATTTGGGTTCAAGCAACGATCGAACGTGGATTTCCCTCGCTGGCTAATTAATCATGCACAATTAAACACGTGGAAGCCAGGTCTCTCTATTGCCAACTGTCCGATTGTTAGTTTAGCCACGCCTCCTGTCTTTGTTTCAAGCACTAATAATCCAACTATTCATAATTAACTGTCTTCTCTTTAAAAAAAGGACGTTTACCTGCTGTCAGATTACGCCATCACGTCAGCGCTTGATCCCTGAAACACGGGGAGGGCGAGGCCATGGGTTTTGTAGTTTCTAAGGAGAGAAAGGTTCGTTAATTGCAGTATCAAGGGGCGTTAACCACTCACCGACTGCAAGCCCTGTGATCGTGCTCCACGAGACGCAAATTTGCTCACCTAGGGAAACGAACCCAAAAGCTCGCTCGCTAGGGAAACGAATCTACGGTAGGCTTTGGTGTGATTTTTTACTTTGATTCAAGAATTGAACGAAGAATCTACGAGAGGTGTGAATTTCCTCATAGGGGAAGGAAAAATCCGCCATTTCATATATATAGTCATGCTCATCAAACTCAGTTGTCAGTTTGCTATCAGGATTTCTTGAATGGTCTAGCGCGCATTTTTGGAGTCTTATTTATCTGGATTTCCGGTACTTGTGTCTTTATTCACCCACAGATTAAAATTGTTGAAATTTCGAAGCCAAACGGAGCACCGTACTTTTTTCTTAAATTTTTTTCTTAAATTTGCGCGAAAAATGTAACACTGTCTTCGCGCGGCAAATCTTCGCGCGAAGAATCTAATCATGCCATTCAATCGCTGTGTCAAAGAAAGTGGAAGATGAATTTATTGGAGTTGTCAGATTTTACACGTGTTCCCCTCACGGTCCTTTTTAGGCCCCACAAAACTTACGAAACTGCACCCACCACGGTCCTTTTTAGGGCCCACAAAACTGCACCACGGTCCTGTTTAGGACCCACAAAACCAACAAAACTGTACCCTGGCAAGAAATCCTTTATTTGTTTTCGCCGCTGGGTGGAGAGAGCTGGGTTGGGAGGGGGGTCCCCTCGCTACGCACTGATCCTTGTCAAATATTGACACAATCAGAGCCGGATTAACGTAGTAGCAAAAGTAGCATATGCTACGAGCCCCGCGCTTTTTGGGGCCCCGCGCCAATAAATATGTACATAATTTTTTGGTCATCTTCTAATACGAGCGCTGAACCAATGATCTTGTGATTTATGCCATCTTTAGCGCCTTTTCATTTGGTGTCACGAAATTGTGAGAGAAAGAGCATAAAGAGGGTGACTTAGTGTGACTCTTCATTATTTTTATCTTAACTGTTTGCGGACGGAAGCAGTCATTTTCTTTGGATTTGTTGAAAGCCTGTACACTTTCTTTTCTGCTTCTACCTACCGGTGGGGTCTCCTTTCTACTGCATTAAGTGCTGGCGGTACTCATAATAAGTCCCATTTGCTCTTTGTGAAAAGACTGTCAGATACCAGGTGGTCCGCTCGGGCAGATGCAACAAAAGCACTTTTACACAGCTTTTCTGCAATAAAACAAGTCTTGGATGATATTTCAGATAACAATGATCAGAAGGCAGAGTGTCGTCAACAGGCTCGTGGTCTACTTTCAACCATGATGAAGTTAGAAACAGGAATAATGATCATACTGTGGGAACAAGTATTACAGCGTTTTCAAATGACTAGTGCTTCTTTGCAATCTTCTGACCAAGATTTGAATACAGCTTGTGCACTCAATGAATCCCTGCGGGGGTATATTCAAGCTATGCGGTTGATTTCTTGCCAGGGTACAGTTTTGTTGGTTTTGTGGGCCCTAAACAAGACCGTGGTGCGGTTTTGAGGGCCCTAAAAAGGACCGTGGTGAAGTTTTCTGGGCCCTAAAAAGGACCGTGGTACTGTTTTGTTGGTTTTGTGGGCCCTAAAAAGGACCGTAGTGGGTGCAGTTTTGTGGGTTTTCTAGGCCCTAAAAAGGATCGTGAGGGGAACAGATCACCAAGGATCGCTGAAGCTATGCACATATCAGGCCATACACATGTTCGTTCGTAGCAGCACAATTTAAAGAGGAGGCCAAAGTTCTGTAATGTCATGAAGGATACTGTCAAACGGGTCTGACTGAAGAACTTTATTCCGATATGTCGCCACAAAAAGTCACACATGTAGTGAAGTCTCTAACACTCCACTCCCCTGCATCATACAGCTGGTCTTACTGTAGTGAAGTCTGTAACACTTCACTCCCCTGCATCATAAAGCTGGTCTTATTGTAGTGAAGTCTCTAACACTTCACTCCCCTGTATCATAAAGCTGGTCTTACTGTAGTGAAGTCTCTAACCCTTCACTCCCCTCTATCATACAGCTGGTCTTACTGTAGTGAAGTCTCTAAACTTCACTCCCCTATATCATAAAGCTGGTCTTACTGTAGTGAAGTCTCTAACACTTCACAACCCTGCATCATACAACTGGTCTTACTGTAGTGAAGTCTCTAACACTTCACTCCCCTGTATCATAAAGCTGGTCTTACTGTAGTGAAGTCTCTAACACTTCACTCCCCTGCATCATACAGCTGGTCTTACTGTAGTGAAGTCTCTAACACTTCACTCCCCTGTATCATAAAGCTGGCCTTACTGTAGTGAAGTCTGTAACACTTCACTCCAATGCATCATAAAGCTGGTCTTACTGTAGTGAAGTCTCTAACACTTCACTCCAATGCATCATATAGCTATGCTTAATACATTCTTGTGCCATGCTGCCACCCCTACCTGCTAAATGCGTAATAGACTAACCCCGCGCTCATCCTGCCACCCCTACCTGCGAATTGCAATTAGACTAACTGTTCGAAGGCAAATGTACGGAATACGGTGTAGTCATTTAATTTCAGAATGGGTGAACAAAGACACAAGAACCGGATTTCCTATAGAAATACGTGGAGATTTATTTCAGTTTCTTGTGCTGCGGTAAATATATAGTTATTAGCATCAAAGTTATTTAATTGTTTAAGTTTCATTATATTTCAATGGGATTTTTGTGTTAATTGAAACGTATTAAATAAACATGTAGCAAAATTCTCCAGCGGTAAAGGTAAATTGAATTACCCGCTATGTCCCCAGTGAGAGATGCTTCAAATAATTTATAAGCAGCTAGGCGATTGATAATTGATGTAACGCAATTTAATTCTATTCATACGTGTGTGTGTAATTTTCTAAACGACTAGCGTTCATGATCTCGTGTTTTAAACCGTTAAGATAAACTAGACACTCGCGGGTTTTAAAAAAAAAAAAAATATATATATATATATATATATATATATATATATATATATATATATATATATATATATATATATATATATATATATATATATATATATATATATATATATATATATATATATATAATTAAATACCGGAGTGGTTAAAATAGTCTTACATAAAAAATTAACGCATGTCAGGATATGATTTATATTATGATTACATGTTTATCTATTTTCTACATATAGGCTGGTCATACCTTGCGTCCTAGCGTTTCTTATGGTCTTACTGACTTTGGTTCTTACACCATCCAGCGATTATTGTGCTTAAATCTTCGTGTTGTGACCCCTATGTGGTCCACCTCTCCATCCATGAGGGTAGTAAAACCAAGAACTTTATCAATAAGCCATTTAAAGTATAACTGGAGAAGAACAATTGCCAGAAGCCATTCCATAAATATTACTGATCTTCTGTGGCAGAATTTATATCACTATTTTTTACACATGACAGTAAACGTTTTCCTACTGGATTTCCCCCCCCCCCCCCCCCTTTCCCTAAAGAAAACTCACTGGTCATACTCTGCCATCACTTCATTGAACAGCCGAGGAGGATAATTTTCCTAAAGTTCTTTTTTCATCACGCCATAGAGTGTCTTAGCTACCAGCAGCGAGACCCCACCGGGCCACCCCATAGAACCCTTACCCCAAACATTAACTGCAGTGAAAAGAGGAATATCCTGGAACAAAAAAGTAACGCCTCGATTTCAGCGACTGCGGAAAAATAGCCGACAGCAAATCCCGTCAGTCTGGGGTGAAATAGACAAAGCAAAAGACTCTGATTGTTTTAGTACTTACTAGAGTTTTTTTTAATTCCATGGAATGCCTGCTTCAACGATTGGTAAGTGCAGATGAAAGTGGCCACTGTGAGCGTGCATTGAATGAACGAAATTAGATAACCTTAATTTTCTTTTTTCTTGCTAAATCAGTATACTTAATTTCTTTTTCTGTGTTTTTTTCTTTCCCTCCCTAATCTGCTTAGTCACGGGATAGATTAAAAAACGTAAGAACCTGTTCCTATAGCCCTTACTGATTATTGCATATCCCATCGTTAAAATTGATCTCTCTTTGGGTTAATTACCTCTGATAGTAATTTTCTTTGGGTTGTTTTCCTTTACAAGAGGGGGGGGGGGGGGGCGCCTATTGAGATACTATTTTTTTCCCGACCTTGACTGTAACTGTGCTTTATAAATGTAACATGATTGATGTTGTGCTTTTTGTTTAGTGATAATAAACATAATGAACCTTTACTTACCGTGTTGGTCAACCCCATTGTCCCATTATATGTTATACGTAGGTTGTATTCACGTTTGTGCATTTGTGTCACCAAACTGGTGTATGTACATGAGTGTTGGGTAACTTGTAAAAAAATTGTTTAGCAAGGAGAGTAAGTGCGTCTGCAGTTAAATTAATGTCGTAAGATAGGAGAGACTGTCCTTCCTCTTACCGTATCACCCTCGTGAAACAGCAATCTATTTCTTACCCTTATTCTTACAGAGTTATCACTATCACCTCTGCTCGGACGGGACCATACATTTCTCAAACCTATCTCATCAAAAATTACGACAGGGTCCTTCAATTTGCTGATGTCAAATCTTTTCTGTGTAGTTACAGTTGGTCCAGCCGTTCTTAGTTTCACTTTCAGTTTTGCTACTACTAAATGGTGATCACTTCCCACATCCGCACCTCTTCTTACCTTCACATCTTGTAATGCATGTCTCCATCTACCGTTAATCATAATGTGGTCTATCTGGTTTCTGTCCCGACCATTTGGTGATTCCCATGTTAATTTGTGAATTTCTTTGTGTGGGAAAAGTGTTCCTCCAATGACCAGGCTGTTAATGCTACAGAAACTTATTAATTTATCCCCATTTTCGTTTGCTGTTCCGAGAGGAACCAAAAGTTGGACAGAATATTTTGAGGACCTTCTCAATAGACCAGCTCCACAAAACCCCCCGGACATCCATCCAGCAGAAGAGGAGCTACAAATTAACGGTGAAAGACCAACGAAGGAAGAAATAAAGAAAGCCATAAAGCTTCTAAGAGATGGAAAAGCGTCTGGACCTGATGGCATTCCAGCAGAGGCCATCAAAGCAGATATCGACACGGCTACAGAGATGTTATATAAATTATTTGGTAAAGTCTGGGAAAAGGAAGAGATACCAGCAGAATGGAAGGAAGGATATCTGGTTAAGTTGCCTAAGAAGGGAAATTTACAAGAGTGCACAAATTATAGAGGAATAATGTTACTTTCAGTGCCAGGAAAAGTATTAAACAGGATTATCCTTGAAAGATTTAAAGAGTCCATAGACAAGAAACTGAGAGATGAACAAGAAGGTTTTCGACAAAACAGATCCTGTACAGACCAGATAGCCACTTTGAGAATAATGGTTGAACAAAGTCTGGAATGGAATTCACCACTATACATCGGATTTGTAGACTACGAAAAGGCATTTCACAGTGTAGACAGAGAATCACTTTGGAAATTGATGAGGCATTATGGAGTTCCCCTGAAGATCATTAATTTAATAAAGAAAACATATGAAGACATGACATGCAGAGTTCTTCATGACGGACAGCTTACAGAACCGTTTGGGATAAGAACAAGAGTGCGACAGGGATGCCTCTTGTCTCCATTTCTTTTCTTACTAGCTGTCGTGGAATATTCTAATCCACATATATAAATTATCAAGTAAATATAAAGCCTAATAAATACATATAATAAAGAAAGGAAGAAGAATGGTAAAGAACAGTGCTGTCACAATGACAGTACTCGAAATCCCCTTTGTTTTATGCTTCGTCTGCAAATTGTAACGTTTCCACGTTAAATATAGGCCCTCTGCAACATACACGCGTTTCCCAAACACACAATAAAATGTGCTGCCTTTCTAAGAAAAACCTTGAAATATGCAAGTTGACCTAAATTTTAAATTCCATTCATGTCTTTTTCTACACTGCGTTACCAAAACGAACGAACAGATGGACAAAAGGATAAAAAGAGAGGGGAGGGCTGAAAATCAGGAACGCATGCAACACGCGTCGCGCGATACACATATGCTGCCATCACGCGTGTAAGTCTACATGCACTAATTTTTTTTCAGACGGACAGTGATAAAATACACTACCCTTTCCCAGAGTTAGGTTTATAAATCCTGAAATCTCTTATTAGGAAAGACAACATTAGATGGGTTTACGGTTGAAAACATAACAGTACCCAGACAGCACATCTTCGAAACAGGAGGTAGAAAATACATATTTTGAACGCAGCCACGTAGCTCTTTCAAATTGGTATATTTGGGTTCCTTAGGGCTTGCTGACAAATAATATGTAAAACGTTACGCAAATAGTCCAGGAATTAATAAATTATACCCAAAATAAAATAGTGAGGATGACTGACAGCATGGAATCATTTCTGCTCATAAAATTTTTTTATAACGTGTTTGAAAAAACCTTACGTTACATAAATAGCCTACCATGTAAACTCCCAATTGATTGGAGCGCAACAAATGAAAGCCTAACCACGATTGGTCGGACTATAAATACTATCTTTCGTTGTTAGGGGAGACGGGAAAAGGTAACATTTTTTCAAACACTTGTCGAAACGTGGCTCATTGGCCAGTCTCACTGATATACACACTTGGGAGCGTTAGTTCGAAACCACTTGTTTAAATAAGCTTGATAAAGCATCAGTGCGTTGAAGCCAGCTCACAATTTTGCTAAAATAAAAGCCTGGAACATAAGCAGATGGAAATTTGTGCCAGTAATTGTGCCAGAATTCATTGCTAATCAACGTATCTGTGTTTATTTCCATGAAATTGTGGTAAGCTTGAACCATTCAGTATCTTTTAATGAAAATTGAATGTAAATTGTTAATTTATGCCTGTATATATATGTGTAGTTCAGTGGCAAACAAGAGATAAAGCCTATAATGCTCCAGCCTGAACAGAGGGTGTCGGAGGAAAGTCAAACGGCATGGAATGGCCAAATAGTACACTGACACCTAGATGATTGACTAGAAAGAAATAATGCTGGAATTGCAGAGGCGTAGTAACCATTAAGGAGGTTAATGCTGGTATAAAGTACTTCAGAATGAAGCTGATAGTTGGCCTAACGCTCTGAACTCAATGTTTGTGCTGTATTGTGATCAGTGTAAAAGAGAGTATAAGTTAGTTATGAAGTAGAAGGTACATCCTTCTTGATTTCAGGGACAGTGGTCTTGATGGTACTGAGCAGCACCTGGTCAGAGCTTTGCTGAATCCAGTGTCGGACAGCATACTCCTTGGTCCTTTTAGCTATCAGTGAGGTGTCTCCAGAGCCCAGAGGAGAATTCGAGCAGAGGAGTCCTTTCCTGCCGCCATCACGCCAGATAAGCTAACTTGGCCAGCTGAGCTCAACATTATGTCCCCTCATCTTGAAATGACTTTGTAAAATTAACATTAAGAGGGGAATTTACTTGTCTTAATATCAGGAACTGAGAACATCTCCAATAATAGTCCCAAAAGACAAACTATTGAAGTCATGATGACAAATACCAACAGAGCTTGAACAAAACAAAACCAGTATTACCTCATTTTACTACTACACAACTGACACACATAGAATATTTGTAATAATATATGTCACTACAATATTCATATTAAATACATTCTGTACATAACTTGTAATTTAAATTGATTGTGATTCCTGGTTCCCTTGTAGTTGAATCAGGACACATATTCATTCATGCCAGTAATGAATACATATTGTTATTTGAAAAGTTACGAGTGACTTCTTTAAGATATTCTCATAGAGTGTTATATGTATGTGAGTGTCACAGTGTTGTTAAGAGTAGTGGATTAAATTAAATTGTTTATCTGTCTGTTGTTGTGACTTACACTTCATCATACTCATACCCTAGACACATAACGTAGCATCACACTATTCCAGAATAATTCTGACTGAGATATAGAGATATGTGGTAGCAAGTAAGGTTATCTATAATACACTACTCTTAATAGATATAGATACCTTCACAGCTGATCTCAGTCAGTACACTAAGTCCCCTATAAATATTTATAACATCCCACTTCACCACATATATTGGGGTCTCGCTCTTGGGATTTTGAATCTTTCCCTATTAAAAATATTGGGGGTAATTCACTTCAGGGAATATAAGAATTAAAAGGTATCCTTGGGTGGAATTAAATAAGGTTGAGCTCACGGTGCCTGTGTTGTCCATTAGAGATTGAATTGTTGGTTAGACATTGTATAAATTTACATGATAGACAATGGCGGACCTGGCCAAATTTCGATCTGCTGCGGTTCAGACTGCAAAAGAGTTAGGATTAGATGGGCAAGTTATGGTTGCCTATGTCACGACGGAATGTGACAAATTTATTGAACGTGAAGAAAGAAGGTTTGAAGCCGAAAGAAAGTTAGAGGCTGACAAGGAAATTAAGAGGTTGCAGATTGAGGCTGAGGCTAAGAAATTGGAGGCAGAAAGAGAAGACAAACGATTGGCTGCAGAAAGGGAAGAGAAGAAATTAACTGCAGAAAGGGAAGAGAGGAGATTAGCTGCAGAAAGGGAAGCAGAAGATAAAAGATTACAAAGGGAACATGAGTTACGACTAAGGGAGTTTGAGTTTCAAGGCCATGCTCCTGAAAATGGTGCCAGTCCCTTTGCCTCTGATGCTACGGTTACTCAAGGAGCCTCAACCTCAGCTATGAATTTTCATTTAGATCATTTTGTTGAGAAAGACGATGATATTGAGAGCTACCTTAATAGGTATGAACTATTAGCTACCACGTATGGGTTAGAGAGAGAAAGGTGGAGCTTAAAGTTATCTCAGGGACTTCGTGGGGCAGCTTATGAAGTTTTTGCAAAAAATGAGCAGAGGTGATCAGGAAAATTATGATATGCTAAAGCAGGCTCTTTTGTTAAGATATGAAAAGAATGCTGAATTTTATAGGAAAAAATTTAGGAATGCTAAACTACTGTCAGGTGAAACCTATCACCAGTTTTCTGCACGAATAGAGACATACTTGGAGAAATGGACTTCTCTGGGGAAAACCCAAGATCTTAAGGAAATGGTCCTTATAGAGCAATTAAGAGAGTCCATGGCTCCAGACCTGAGAAAGTTTCTCATGGAACAAGGTGCAGAGAGGCTGGGTGAGTTGCTAAATGTTGCTGAAAGGTATCAAGCAGCTCAAGCAGAGGTAACAGGTAATAAAAAGAAACAAGTGGATAACTTTAGGGCACCACAGAACTTTAATAAATTTGATCCTAAGGATCAAAATAAAGGTAAGCACCAATTTGATAGGCCACGGTATGAAAATAAAAATAAATTCCCACAATTCGATGAAAGGAAATATAATGAAAGAAAATCTTTCAACCAAGGAAAAAGGTGGTGTAAGAATTGTCAGATGGACAATCATGACACTGACCGTTGCAGAAGGAAACCTGTGTATATGGCAACCCTTCAGGTCAGGTCGACCTCAAGACAGGAGGAGGATATTATGTTAGATACCACTCCAGAAGAGATGAGGAAGGCACAGGCTGGGGATAAAACACTCAAGCCTTGTTTCAGGAAATTGTCAACTTGTCATACAACTCCAGGCAAGGGAGATTTTTACATGAAAAACAAGTTGATGTATAGGAAGACTGGAGCTAGATCCAAAGGTCACGGACAGCTGGTTCTTCCAAAAAGATATAGGGCAGACTTAATAAGGAGCCTACATGTGAAACCAGATGGGGACCATGAGAAGATAGGTACCATCATTCAAAAGGTGGCTCACAATTATTATTGGCCCAAAGCAAGATGGGACATTGAAAATTTTGTAGAAAGGTGTAGCATAGCACATGAGGGAACACCCACAAGTGGGAACATGGATCAGGACCTGGACACGCCACGGGGCAAAATTAGGCCTGATAATAAAAAGAGAAATAGATTTGATAAAGTGGACCAAATGGAATGGGAAGCCCCTTTTCACGGACAAGCTTCACTTAACTGTTTTACAATGGCCACTATGCGGAGAGTGCAAAAAGATGTCTTACCCCAGGATAAGCCGACAATCCCTCAATCGGACTTAAACCAACTGGAGGAAGAAGATGTAGAGAGGAAATCTCTCATCAAGAATTTTAAGTGGGGAGACAGCCCCAAAAGAAAAATTGGTAGCGGTCGTTTTGTGAATGATAATTCTGGGAGGAAAAATCATCACTATAAAGCTTCGAGTGGAAGAGACCATACCGGTGCATGGACAAATAGGTTCACACAATTAAAGGTCCATATGTAGCTTTGTTAAGAACGTGGACTGATGAAAAGGCAGAGGAAAACATTACATCTTCATACCAATATGTGAATGAGCTGACCACTCGGTTAAAAACTGGTTGGAAACTTGCCAATGAAAATTTGAAACAAGCCAGGAAGAAACATGCTGCCTATTATAACAGGAAGGCGAAAGACAGAAATTTGGCTGTGGGAGAGAAGGTACTGCTTCTTTTGCCCGGGAGTCAGAATAAGTTACAAATTGGATGGCAGGGTCCATATACAGTTCTAGAGAAGGTGTCTAGAACAAATTATAAGATAGATAAGAAGGGGAAAGAAAAAATCTATCATGTGAATCTCCTGAAGAAATATTTGGAAAGAGAACATCAGGAAGAGACACACTTGTTGACCTTGTCCATCGCCATGGAGATGAAAAAGGAACCACTTTCATCATTTGAATATCCATTACACCCCTGTGAGACAGCAGCACAGGTGAAAATCAGTACACATTTAACGAAAACTCAGAAAGAGAGAGTGCAACAGGTTCTAAATAATCATGCAGAGGTGTTAACAGACCGACCAGGGCATACAAACCTATTGGAATATGATATGAAACTGATAGACCCCACACCTGTCTGTATGAAACCATATTCGATTCCGTTTGCTAAGGAGAAAGCTTTGAAGGAAGAGATAGACTATCTGTTGAAGGAAGGAATTATTTCGCACAGTGAGTCTTCGTATAGTTCCGGGGTGGTACTCTTAACACATTAACTACCGCAAGCCGCTGTCAGCGGCTCACAAAATAATCACATTTGGACCGCAAGCCGCTCAGAGCGCCAATCTAATTTTAGTAATAAAACGAATGAAAAATGTACTGAAATACTCTCTGATCTGGTTCGAGATTTTAAGTTGCCACCGGAAAACAAATTCCCAAAGCATGGTTGTTGTAGAACACTGGAAAATTTATATTATGTTCATACTTTTCAGCGTTTTGGGTTAGTTACCAAATCGTGTAAAACTGTTTACCGTGGCAACTAGTGATAGGACTACAAAAAATGCGTGTACATCTCGTCTAACGGCTGAATTGGATAGAAACGTGTTTCAACAATTGACTGATAGATCTAGCGACGAGGACAAGAGTGAAAACGGTGTGCACATTGATTGAAATTTTGATTTTGATAGAGATGGGGCGCAAGCAGTTATAATTGTGAAAATATTGCAAGTCCTCGGCCATCGGAGGGCCGTTAAATAGCAACAACCTGTATTAGAGTTACAAACGGTGTTTATTGTAATAGTACATTCATTTATCTTTAAAATGACGTGTAATTCATAAAAATCTGTAAACAATTACGAAAACTACATCTTACTTTGTGCAAACACCTACAGGATGAAAATGTGAAAAAAAATTTAATTCGGCCACAGTGTGTTTTTCAATTCGGTAGTTAATGTGTTAAGGAAGCCCTCTGGAGAACATAGACTCTGTATAGATTACAGGAGACTGAATGCTATTACAGAAGGACAGGTGGATCCATTGCCGGATACAAATCAGCTGTTTGCCAGACTAAATAAAGCTAAATATTTCTCAAAAGTGGATCTGAGTAAAGGATACTATCAGATTCCAGTAAAGCCTGAGGTTAGACCATACCTAGCTTTTAGTACCTCAGAAGGACACTATGAGTTTAATAGATTGCCATTTGGATTGAAGAATGCGCCTAGTGTCTTCTCTAGAATGATGAGAAAATTATTGGATCCTCTGAATAATCCCTGTATAACAAATTTTATGGATGATATCCTTATAGCAACAGAAACATTTGAGGAACACATTGACTCTCTGAACATGCTGTTTAATCGACTTAGGGAGGCAAATTTAACAGCCCGACCAACCAAATGTTGCGTTGGATGTAAAGAATTGGAATTTTTGGGACACACAGTTTATCAGGGAAACATGACCCCTGACCCAAAGAATTTAGAGAAACTACAGAAAGCCCCGAGACCACAAACCAAGAAGGACGTGAGATCCTTTGTCTCATTATGTGGTTTCTACCAGAAGTATATCAAGGACTTTAATTCCATATGTGCACCGTTGACTGAATTGACACGTAAAGGACTTCCAGATCGCATTACATGGACACCACAATGTGAAATGACTTACCAAGAATTGAAGGAAAAGCTCACAAGTAAACCCATTTTGAAATTACCTGACTTAAGTCAAGAATTCATAGTAAGGACGGATGCAAGTAATATTGGGTTAGGTGCAACTCTACTACAGAAATCTGATGCATTGGATGGGGAATTAAGCCCAGTGGCATATGCTAGCAGAAAGTTGAATAAAGCTGAAATCAACTACTCAACTAGCGAAAAAGAATGTCTTGCAGTAATATGGGCAATAAAGAAATTCAATATTTATCTATATGGGAAGGCATTTAAGTTGCAAACAGATCACAAACCTTTATCGTTTCTAGCACAGGCTAGGCATGAGAACTCCAGGTTACTCCGATGGTCTTTACTTTTGGCTCCATATAATTTTAGCATTGAGTATATATCTGGAAAAACCAATTTGGGAGCGGATTTTTTAAGCCGCCATCCGTGTGATGAGAATCACCTTAAACCCCAGAAATAATAATAAATTTCTCTATGTGTATATAGAATAAAGGACTGACATATAATGTCTGTTTTAAGAGGGGAGGTGTCGTGGAATATTCTAATCCACATATATAAATTATCAAGTAAATATAAAGCCTAATAAATACATATAATAAAGAAAGGAAGAAGAATGGTAAAGAACAGTGCTGTCACAATGACAGTACTCGAAATCCCCTTTGTTTTATGCTTCGTCTGCAAATTGTAACGTTTCCACGTTAAATATAGGCCCTCTGCAACATACACGCGTTTCCCAAACACACAATAAAATGTGCTGCCTTTCTAAGAAAAACCTTGAAATATGCAAGTTGACCTAAATTTTAAATTCCATTCATGTCTTTTTCTACACTGCGTTACCAAAACGAACGAACAGATGGACAAAAGGATAAAAAGAGAGGGGAGGGCTGAAAATCAGGAACGCATGCAACACGCGTCGCGCGATACACATATGCTGCCATCACGCGTGTAAGTCTACATGCACTAATTTTTTTTCAGACGGACAGTGATAAAATACACTACCCTTTCCCAGAGTTAGGTTTATAAATCCTGAAATCTCTTATTAGGAAAGACAACATTAGATGGGTTTACGGTTGAAAACATAACAGTACCCAGACAGCACATCTTCGAAACAGGAGGTAGAAAATACATATTTTGAACGCAGCCACGTAGCTCTTTCAAATTGGTATATTTGGGTTCCTTAGGGCTTGCTGACAAATAATATGTAAAACGTTACGCAAATAGTCCAGGAATTAATAAATTATACCCAAAATAAAATAGTGAGGATGACTGACAGCATGGAATCATTTCTGCTCATAAAATTTTTTTTATAACGTGTTTGAAAAAACCTTACGTTACATAAATAGCCTACCATGTAAACTCCCAATTGATTGGAGCGCAACAAATGAAAGCCTAACCACGATTGGTCGGACTATAAATACTATCTTTCGTTGTTAGGGGAGACGGGAAAAGGTAACATTTTTTCAAACACTTGTCGAAACGTGGCTCATTGGCCAGTCTCACTGATATACACACTTGGGAGCGTTAGTTCGAAACCACTTGTTTAAATAAGCTTGATAAAGCATCAGTGCGTTGAAGCCAGCTCACAATTTTGCTAAAATAAAAGCCTGGAACATAAGCAGATGGAAATTTGTGCCAGTAATTGTGCCAGAATTCATTGCTAATCAACGTATCTGTGTTTATTTCCATGAAATTGTGGTAAGCTTGAACCATTCAGTATCTTTTAATGAAAATTGAATGTAAATTGTTAATTTATGCCTGTATATATATGTGTAGTTCAGTGGCAAACAAGAGATAAAGCCTATAATGCTCCAGCCTGAACAGAGGGTGTCGGAGGAAAGTCAAACGGCATGGAATGGCCAAATAGTACACTGACACCTAGATGATTGACTAGAAAGAAATAATGCTGGAATTGCAGAGGCGTAGTAACCATTAAGGAGGTTAATGCTGGTATAAAGTACTTCAGAATGAAGCTGATAGTTGGCCTAACGCTCTGAACTCAATGTTTGTGCTGTATTGTGATCAGTGTAAAAGAGAGTATAAGTTAGTTATGAAGTAGAAGGTACATCCTTCTTGATTTCAGGGACAGTGGTCTTGATGGTACTGAGCAGCACCTGGTCAGAGCTTTGCTGAATCCAGTGTCGGACAGCATACTCCTTGGTCCTTTTAGCTATCAGTGAGGTGTCTCCAGAGCCCAGAGGAGAATTCGAGCAGAGGAGTCCTTTCCTGCCGCCATCACGCCAGATAAGCTAACTTGGCCAGCTGAGCTCAACATTATGTCCCCTCATCTTGAAATGACTTTGTAAAATTAACATTAAGAGGGGAATTTACTTGTCTTAATATCAGGAACTGAGAACATCTCCAATAATAGTCCCAAAAGACAAACTATTGAAGTCATGATGACAAATACCAACAGAGCTTGAACAAAACAAAACCAGTATTACCTCATTTTACTACTACACAACTGACACACATAGAATATTTGTAATAATATATGTCACTACAATATTCATATTAAATACATTCTGTACATAACTTGTAATTTAAATTGATTGTGATTCCTGGTTCCCTTGTAGTTGAATCAGGACACATATTCATTCATGCCAGTAATGAATACATATTGTTATTTGAAAAGTTACGAGTGACTTCTTTAAGATATTCTCATAGAGTGTTATATGTATGTGAGTGTCACAGTGTTGTTAAGAGTAGTGGATTAAATTAAATTGTTTATCTGTCTGTTGTTGTGACTTACACTTCATCATACTCATACCCTAGACACATAACGTAGCATCACACTATTCCAGAATAATTCTGACTGAGATATAGAGATATGTGGTAGCAAGTAAGGTTATCTATAATACACTACTCTTAATAGATATAGATACCTTCACAGCTGATCTCAGTCAGTACACTAAGTCCCCTATAAATATTTATAACATCCCACTTCACCACACTAGCAATAGACTGGGTTACGAGAACATGGACAACATACAACAGAAATGGAATCCAGTGGACTCTGACTAAGCAGTTGGATGATCTGGATTTTGCTGATGACTTAGCTCTTCTGTCCCATAACCGTAATCAGATGCAGGACAAATTGAAAACACTCGATGAGAGGTCACAGCAATTGGGTCTGAAAATAAACAGGGAAAAGCCAAAGATAATGAGAATAAATGCAGGTAATGAAAACAGGGTTGAACTTGAAGAAGCACCAATACCAGATGTAGAATCGTACACATATCTTGGCAGCAATATAGACAAAGTTGGAGGGACAGACAGTGATATCAAAATAAGAATACAAAAAGGAAGAGGAACTTTCATTGCATTGGGAAATATATGGAGATGAAGAGAAATCGGATTCAACACGAAAATAAGAATCTTCAACTCAAATGTGAAGTCAGTCCTATTGTATGGCTCTGAGACATGGAGAACAACAAAGACAACTACCAAAAAGCTACAGACTTTCATAAATGGGTGCTTGCGTAGAATAGAGGGATTAAAATGGTGGAACTGATGACAAGAACTAGACAAGTGCCAGTGGAACAAGAGATGAGAAGAAGACGATGGCGATGGATAGGACACACACTGAGGAAACCTGTTGATAGCATTACAAGGCAGTCCTTGTTCTGGAACCCCGGGGCAAGAGAAACAGAGGTAGACCAAGAATCACACGGAGAAGAGAGCTGGAAACAGAGGTGAAAATGATAAGGAGAACGTGGAAAGAACTTGAGATGATGGCACGTGACAAGAGGACTTGGCATGTGTTTGTTGAAGGCCTATGCTCCTTTGGGAGTGGAGGGTTATGACTGATTGAATTGTAAGTAAAGTACTGTTTCGCCTGTTGCTGTTTTAATTTTTCCTGCCCCTGTCCATCTGCTCTCGCTTATCCCTAGAATGTGTAATCTATAGTTTCTCATTTCTGCTGTGGCCTGTTTTAGTTTACCGGTCTCGTTCACTGTCCTGACATTCCAAAATCTTATTCTTGTTTCACGTTTTGCGGTCAGGACGTCCGTTTTTGTGTCAGTGGCTTCCTTTCGGCTTTCACCACTGACAGTCATACGAGCCTCAGACTCCGGATGTCCGTCCCGCAAAGTTTGTTCATTTGTTGTCGTTTCCGTAACTTCATTTCTTTTTACATAGGGGTGTCAGCCCTATGCTAAAACCCCCAACCTGGAGGACCAGGGTGTCTGCTTTAGTCTGACCCCTGCCCGCGCTAATCTGTCCAGCTTGGTAGAACCTTCCAGGAGTAAAACTCCAGCTGGCATAGCTCTGGGGGTAATCAGTGTACTCAAGTCGCCATACCTCGACAAGGTATTGACACCGGTGATGGCAGATATTTCAGTTCATCTTTCCAAATTTCAACCCATCTTTCAATCCATCTTTCCATCTGTCAATCCATCTTTCAATATTTCAATCCAAATTTCCACATTTCAATCCATCTTTCCATATAATTATATCCATCTTTCCATATTTATATCCATCTTTCCATATTTATATCCATCTTTCCACATTCCAATCCATCTTTCCATCAATCTTTCCATATTTCAATCCATCGTTCCATATTTCAATTCATCTTTCCATATGTCAATCTCCATCTTTCCATATTTCAATTCATCTTTCCATATGTCAGTCCATCTTTCCATATTTCAATCCATCTTTCCATATTTCAATCCATCTTTCCATATGTCAGTCCATCTTTCCATATTTCAATCCATCTTTCTATATTTCAATCATCTTTTAGCCCATCCATGCGTAGAAGCGTCCAAGACAGTTTACACTTACACCAGACCACATGGTCGTGGATATTTGAACATGCACCCTGATTCTGTTCTTGAGTTAGGGAAGGCAGTGGCAGCGAGGAAGGGAACTAGTCACCTCACCTGTGGTATTTATAGTCAGGTGAAGTTTCTCACACGTGGCTCCACTAGGGCAGTATCTGCTATGTACCTGTCTTTACCTGTACCAGGTCTAATGAAGATCTAGATTTACGTAGGTAACACATGGGCGTGTAGATAGCAGCTGCGTGTATGTATGGACAGTTCGTAAATTAGATTAAATAGACAAATGGACAGACAAATAGATAGGCAGTTCCGGAAGCAACTCTGTATTTGTTGTTAATGTTGATCGGTGTCACGGGTTGTCCCCCCTTGCTCTGCAGTAGTGGTCCAACAGTGGCCAAAACCTAGAGGATCTAATGTGGGTCTTTAAATGTGTCTACTTTCGCACAAGATTACTCTTGGCAGAGTTGTAGATAGAAGGATAATTATGCTTCTACCTCGAGGGAGTTTCCACAAGATATTTCAGAAGTCAAGAACAATGCTGAATGAGTCTGGGCACGTTAACTTTATATCTGACCCGCCGCCTTTTGTGGAGATGGATTATCTTCTAATTAGCTCGTTCAAGCCCCCAGCTGATTTAACTCAGCGAAATTCCTCTTATTAGCTCGATATCATTATTATTATTATTATTGGCTCTTCCTATGTAGATATAACTACATATATTAAAATAAGGATTCACACGTGTGCCTTTCGCTCTGTAATAATTAATTCACCTATGAATTTATTAAAACAACATATAACACATTTAATGATAAATTACTTTGGAACAAATGTAAATAAATATGAAAGGGTAATTATGAGAAATTATGGTTCATCACAGATCTCCGTTTGGAAGATGAAAATATAGTCTTTTGATTTGGCCTGCTAAACTTATAACTTAGCTTCCAAATTGCTGAAATTTTGGTGATGCTGGTTCCGTCACTTCGTCTCTGTGGCAAGGGCACGTCTCCAAAGTATTCTAGAGGTAACCGCTTCTGGTCAAGGCCGGGATCATCATCACCCGTGGGATGTAGGTTTCACGTGTCGATCTCAAGCTTCGAACCGCAGACTAATACAGCTGGTAACGTGAGTAGAACCTCAAATAGTCTTTCCAATCCGTACCACCAACTCAATAATTGAGAAATCTTAGACTTCTTACTCATTAGTCTTGGCAACTTAACACAGATGCCTGGAACACACGTCTGGAGTATTATTTCTATTTCAGAATCCCTCTTTGACTTGTGAGTGGTCCTGTAGAATTTCGGGTTCCGTAATAATGTCGGCGAGTTTTCTACTGATGTACAGAGATGCTCTTAATACTTTTTGTTCGGTCCTATAAATTCAGAATCGTACTCTATTAAATTATGTGGCTAGGTCCGAGCTGTCTACGTTGACGTTTTCAGGAATGCAGTGCCGTATGTCAAACGTTTTCTACGTTATATCGTAGGTTCCCAGCCCACGCTTCCACCTGGCGTTTTCTGACAAACTCCCAATCAGCGCGATTGTTTATTGGCCCCCTCAAATGCCAGCCAATACATTCAAAGTTCATTATAATGAAAACTTTTCCTCATGCAGTATTCTGTACGACTCATACGTTTGAACATTTCAAACAGTCACCATCTGTATATAGAGTTGCTACATCCGACAATTCTTGGTAATGTTTACGTTACAACTTCTTACATTTTTCCTGATCATAACTAGGTTGTCCGGAAGTTTCCTTGTGTTTACCTGTAATCACCTAACCCTGCGGTCGAGTCGGAAGTAATTATGCAATCTTAAGCAAACACTTCGTGCTCTCATTTACCTGGAGTGAGTGTGGTATTATCACGTTTTAGGGACTCATTTAATCTCTCAGGGATGGGCGATACGCTTGTCTGGCCCTGTCATGCATCGAAGCGTGAAACGTGAACAGTGACTGATGGGAAAAAGAGTGTGCTAACAATAGAATAATGTACCTAATTCAGTACGTACAACAAATTTAGTTCAATACTGCCGGAGAGGAGAAGAGAGCGCACAAAGTATGTCACAATCAAAATGGACGTCATTGCAAACCTATAGGTGCTCAGTATTCCTTAGTAAATGTTGAAGGATATGAATACAAATTGTTCCCCTGAGATGTCGGGAACCTTGAGTTGACTACTGCCTTTATTAGAGTCATAAATGTGGAAGTCTGAAGGTGAACGAGGAAGAAGAAGAAGAAGAAGAAGGTCCCCTGAGATTGAAAAAAATGAAAGAGAAAGAGGATTAAATAAAGAGAAGATTCTGGATAGACAAATAAATAGGTCGACCTGGTGCGACTCAGTTAATATTGTTATTCTTGATCATAATTCACATCACTGCACTCCGGGCAAACCCATAGGTACTCAGTCTCCTTCCGCAAAGAGACATGATCACCTACTCCACCTGGCATGGGAAGTTGTGGAGAGACATGATCACCTACTCCACCTGGCATGGGAAGTTGTGGAGACACATGATCACCTACTCCACCTGGCATGGGAAGTTGTGGAGAGACATGATCACCTACTCCACCTGGCATGGGAAGTTGTGGAGACACATGATCACCTACTCCACCTGGCATGGGAAGTTGTGGAGAGACATGATCACCTACTCCACCTGGCATGGGAAGTTGTGGAGAGACATGATCACCTACTCCACCTGGCATGGGAAGTTGTGGAGACACATGATCACCTACTCCACCTGGCATGGGAAGAAGCCAACAACAGAATTGATAAATAGTTCTGGAGACAGGAAGTTGTGGAGAGTCATGATCACCTACATCACCACCAGGCATGGTACTTGAAGAAGTTCAGTAAATAACAAACAAATAATACAAAAGCATGATCAAAGAAAGAATCAAGGAAATATCGAAAAATATGAAAGAGAACTGTCAATGGCGCAAAAACATAAATAACACATAAGGAAGGGAAACCCGAGGCCTGTAAACAATAAATTAATATTAGACAAACATAAAGGTATGTTTTCAGGCACTCGTAAGAAATAAAGAAGTAGAACACTTGGACAACAGAAAAACAACAGACGTGAGTGGCTTACCCAGGGTTCGAACCCCGTACCTTCCGTACGACAACTCCGCCTAGCTATCAAGCGAATCACACTGACCCCACGGCCAGCTAGGATGCTTTTTTTGGGGATGCCTAGCTGGCCGTGGGGTCAGTGTGATTCGCTTGATAGCTAGGCGGAGTTGTCGTACGGAAGGTACGGGGTTCGAACCCTGGGTAAGCCACTCACGTCTGTTGTTTTTCTGTTGTCCAAGTGTTCTACTTCTTTATTTCTTACGAGTGCCTGAAAACATACCTTTATGTTTGTCTAATATTAATTCAATGGCGCAAAACCTTTTTTCTAACGATTAACATTTTTTTTATTTTATTTACTGACTAGGGAAAAACTATTTGGCTGAACTGAAGGCTTTAAAAACTCAGAACTTTTAGAAAAGAAGTAATTACTGCACGCGAAGCCGAAGTGTGACATCTCTTAGAAGCTTCTATGTTCGATCTAAGCTTATAAGTTCGATCTATCTTGCCGTCAACGTTAGCACGCTCTGTTCTTAACAAATATTAGGGACTCGTTCATTGAGAAATAAACCGGATGTTGGACACTCGGATATGATTTATTAAAGGTAGTATCGACGTTTCAATTGGTTTTACGATTATGGAACGCTTTTTAAGACAAAGTTGTCATTTTCCGCTTTAAAAAAAAAAAAAAAAAAAAAAAAAAAAAAAAAAAAGCGACGTTTTCTGTTCTGTCGTGAAGTGCTTCTGCGACTTCTGATAATTATAATCATATGGGGATTTAAAAAAGCATTATTACTAGGGAAGAAGAATAACTTGTGTGGTTATAGGGAAATGAAAAGTAAATTTAACAAAAAAAAAAAAAAAGTTGATTCGAGAACAGAATAGAATTAGTTAATTAACTAAAATAAAAAAAGGAGGGGAAAAAAAGAAAAGGAAAAAGTGTGCTGGAATCAGTTGAAAGAAATAAGCAATGCATTGGAAATACGGAACTTTTCGGTTTTTCCCTTCGTCAGCAACAGTCACAATCAGGAAACAAAGATGGGAAATGTCGAAAGTCTGTGAGAAAATAACAAAGAACAAGAAAACAGCGTCCACCACATAGAAGATAAAGAATACGCAGACGACAATGCACTACTTGCATATTCACATCAGCATATATAAGAAAAATCAGACAGACTGAGTTAATGTAGTCACCAGGTGCGGCTGTGTGGCCGTATGACCTACCACCATAGCATTTATTCGTGCTAGAGTCCAAATAATAGAAACTATCATTCACTGGTATAGAAAACCAGCAAGCAAGATTTTTTTTACAAAAAGAAACAAATATATAAAAAAAACCCAACACACACTGAGTGCAGGGTAAAGTGGGGTGAAATTTAACTATGTCAGCTTTGACATAAACCACGCTACGAATTGGCGGGAGTTACCATAGGGATTAGTGACGTAGATGGGAACAGCCTTGCTCCCTGTAAGATAACATGAAAGAATGACCAGTAAATAAATGAATAGAGAAAAACTTTAACCAATGAAAAGTAGCCAGCAAGCACGCACTACGAAGCCGGCTGAAAAATAATATTCAGAGATAGAGTTGGAAGAAGTCAAGCAGTGCACGAAGACGCGTTTGTGACCGTCTCGCTCCCACGTTGAGATATTCAACAAAATAGATTAAAAGTTCATAATCTTCGACTATGCTGCAGTCGCAGGAAGAGATATCCTTGGTTGTGTAAATTATACACATGCAGATGTTGTTTAGTGGTACACCCACGTAAGTAAAGAACAATCGCAAAATATTGTTTTTTATTTCAGCTCGGTTGTTCGTAATGAGACATAGAAATAAATGAAGAGGTTAAAGAAGGACACTTAAAAATAAATGAAGTGGATAGAGGAGGAAATAAACACAGTAAGGAAACCTTCTAACGAAGTACCCAACTACGAGATTTTTATTAGCAAGAGCTTGGAAAAATATGATGTTGAAGAAGAATGTTATAAGCCACCCTGGATAGAAGTGAGGGATGGAAGATACATTGTACATGATGAGAAAAATAACCAAGGATGTATTGATGTAAATATGCACTGTAAATGAATTATTGCCTTTTGATACTCAACCAGTTCGGTTTAAATAAAAATTCTTTGTTAATGAACAAAGCTGTTGAGGAATTGCTTGTCAATTGGTCCCATTTAGATGTACTGTTCAAAATTCACACATCTCCGCCACTATTCTCTCCAACTTGTAACATCCATAAGAGGAAAGAACAGGCCTGGTCACCTTTCAACATAACCCAAGAAATAATAAACTCTGGCGGGCTTTAAGCCAGTAAAGATCAAACTTGGAGTAACTACAAAGATCAGAAATTGGAGTAGGCAATATCAATAAGAGTAAAAGGGATAACACAAAAACAAAAATTGAATACGGAACACTGCCACAAATAAGTAGAGAATAATGCCGTACTCAGCTCCACACTGCACTCCCAGGTCACAGCTGAATATTAGTCTGAATAAGACAGAAATAATGACAATCTATGTAAGAAATCCTAAGCCATTAAAATAAGGAACCACAAGCTAGAACGAACAAACACATTTCTATATCTAGGATGTTTAGTAATACCAGACGGGGTAACAAGTAAAGACATCAATAACAGAATGAATAAAGGCAGAACAACCTTTGTCAATCTAAACAACATCTGGAAATCTTCTCAATATACGACAACCACCAGAATACGATTATACAAGAGTTGCGTACTTTCTGTTCTTATGTACGGTGCACATTGCTAAAGTTTAACAGAAAAGGAAATGCCCAAATTATCTTCTTCCCACACAGTTTACCTAAGGAAAATTCTAAAAGATTTTTGACCGAATACCATCACCAACCAAGAACTGCTTAGTCGGAGCAATCGAAAAGATATGCACACCATCGTTGCGATTAGATACTGCAATTGGTTTGGCCACGTCCTCAGAAGAGACTTCAACACCATCACAAGAACTACTATGCGATGTTCCCCTATAAAGAAGGCGAAAAATGGGTCGACCAAAAACAGCTTGGTGGAGAACCGTGGAGGCCTGCGATACATCATAGGAAAAGTGCCTTGAAATTTATACAACTGATGTTCCAAATGACCCGTGAACAGGCAGGCTTAACTAAAACCAGTTTTCGTGCCCATAGCAAACCCACTGATTTGGTCGAATAAATATCCAGTAAACTCAAAGGGATTAAGCTAAAGGACCAGATCCGCAAGACAGAGGAGAGTATCGGTAGTTCAACTGGGTTAGGTACGCTGACCGAGAAAGAACTGGAGAGCTTGGAGAACATCAGAGTTGGGAACAGAAGTGTACAGAGAGCATATGTCTGACAAGAGGAGGCGGTCGGTACGGTGTGGGAAGAGCTGAGTAGAGAAGGTTTTGAAAGCATCGTTGGTGTCTTTAAGAAGGAGGGAAGATTCTCGACGATGGGCTGGAAGATGCAACCGAGTAAGTCGGAGATGTGTTCGGTAGGGCAGGCACGGGACGAAATAATGGGTCTTCCAGGGTTGTTGGGTTTTTGGATTTTGGGAAGCATGTAGAATAAAGGCTTGTCCAAAGCACTTTCTTGAATACGAAGATAAGATGCGATGGAAGGTAAAAGCTTATGTGTGATCAACTGTTTGATGGTGTCGATGGCGTGTTTCCACAGCGTGCATCTGGCCTGGGTGCGTGAATGTAATGTCGAAAATTACAGCACCGAATAACTAAACGTTTTTTTCCCACTGCGCCAAACAGCCCCTTATTATCGTGACAGCCATTACCCGAGGCTTTAGCTTTAAAATTATTTTTAGATCTCGAGTCATTCCTCAATTCAAAACTAAAAATAGATCAAAGCCCAGCAAAGACGGGGGAATGTCTTTTTTTTTCGTTTTATAGAGGAAAGTGATACGTGGTGTGCTCGGGTCGGTCTGTTTACTTATGTGTATTTAATCGATTCATGTTTGATGAGGGGATAACACTGTTTTCCGTATGCTGGATGACCCTACGTGGTAAGCAGTATTTTACCTCAAAGTATCTCTTTCCATCTAATCACCATTACAATCCTGCTGTTTTATTTCTTTCTTTCTGTCTTCGTTTGTCTTATTTCGCCGCGCATGTTTATATATTTCATTTCATGATTGTGTACAGATTGTTCTGTCCGTCCGTCGTTGTCGGAATGTATACTACAAGCCAGTTTTTGTTGATGGAAAAGTTTCATGAATGATACTTTACGAGCATAGGAGCAACACTGTCGTTGACCCTCCCGTAGGAAGCCAGCAGCCAAGCTTTTCATGCGCTGTTGAAGTAATGGGTTCCGTTGCAATTGGTTTTACCCACGCACAGTCTCAGCTTACGTACGATATAACTGGTTGGACGACCAGCCCTGTTCGTTCATTAACTGTTGAGAAACTGCCGGAACTATACGGAGTCTTACTATACTATATAATATATAAATTACAAAATAAAATTATATGGAATCTGTTTTACGAAGCAATGTATACAAGAAACACGGGACGTTTTGGGATTCACCCTTCGTCAGCCACAGTCACAAACAGGCAAGAAAGAAAAATGTAGGCAGGTTAACAGACACAGACAATGGACAATGCAAATACGTGAAAAAAAAATTATTCATAAAAAATGATATATGTGATACAGAAAGATGAAAAAAATGTAAAAATGCGGAACAAGCAAAGTAGTTTATTAAGTCAAGAAATGCAACAATGAATCTCGAAACGTCACGTGTTTCCTGTATACGTTACTTTGTAAAACTAATTCTATACCATATTTAAAAAAAATGTATATTACTTTCCTTACCAGCTTTACAGCAGCAGAGCAGCCCACCTTTTTTATTTACTTACAATATATTGTAGTGTGTGCTATACTGTTTATTTGTGCTACGATACTATGTTGATATGTATACTATACTGTACTGTATAGTACTGCACTGTAAAGTACTGCACTGTATATTATTGCACAGTACTGCACTGTACAGTACTATATTGTACTGCACTGTACTGTACTGCATTGTACTGTATAGTACTGCATTGTAATGCACTGTACTGTACTGCACTGTACTGTACTGCACTGTACTGTACTGCACTGTATTGTGCTGTGGTGTGCGGTACGGTTCTATGCTATGCTTTGCTGTGCTATGCTATACTATACTATACTGTACTGTACTGTACTGTACTGTACTGTACTGTCCGGTGCTGTGCTGTGATCTGTTGTGCAGTGATGTACTGTATAGTACTGTGTTGTGCTGTGCTGTGATGTACTATACTATTCTACACTCTACCGTAATGGACTACACAATACACAATATTATCAACAATAACAAGCAGCATAACACACCACACTACACAAATTACTAAGTAGGTTAGCCGACACCTCTTCCATGTCGTGTCCATACACGAAGATACGTGTTACGTAAGTACCAACGTGTCCATCAGATGGTTCCATCAAAGTCACGCTTTGTGACACTTTCTGATGTACTTTATTATTTACTGGGTCTCGTTCCAGTTACAATTAAGGACCCGTCTAATGTTTAGACTAGAACATTCTCCGAGTTCTGTCGTCACTAGAACATTTTGTAACAACTATCAAGGGCAGTTAACCTGTCCATGTTGTTTATTGTAGTTTTTGTGGCTAAATATTGCCTACAGGATGTGTGCGTCTGTCTATCTATCTGCCACTCTCTGTCTATTTGTCTCTCTCTCTCTCTCTCTCTCTCTCTCTGTATCTGTCTTTCTGTCTGTCTCTATATGTCTATCTCGGTATCTCTATCTCTCTGTTCCTCTATCTTTGTCTCTCTGCCTTCTGTATGTCTTTCGCTGTATCTCTCTGTCTCTCTCTCTGTCTCTCTCTCTCTCTTTGTTTCTCTCTCTTTGTCTCTCTGTCTCTCTTTGACTGTCTCTGTCTGTCTCTCTCTGTCACTCTCTTTGTTTCTCTCTCTCTGTTTGTCTCTATGTCTCTCTTTCTATTTCTGTCTCTGTCTGTATGTCTCTCTCTGTGTCTCTGTCTCTCTCTGTCTCTCTTTATTTCTCTTTCTTTGTTTTTCTGTCTCTCTTTCTCTCTCTTTTTGTCTCTCTCTCTCTCTGTCTGTCTCTCTCGGTTTCTCTCTCTCTTTATCTGTCTGTCTCTCTCGGTCTCTCTCTGTCACTAGCTTTGTCTGTCTGTCTGTCTCTCTGTCTCTCTCTCGGCATACTGGACAGACGGTCCGTGTACTGCCCCGGGGGTATTTGAGGAGACAAAGAAAGAATACGAACACAGCTTCCTTAGCCATGTCACGTGGTAGAAACGACAGACAAGAGACTGTACATAAGGCTGGCAACCTCATCATTGACAACAGATTGCTACAGACAGCAACCACTCCATGAATGCTTTGATGCAGACTTCCTACAGAGCTACCAGAAGCAGTGGTAGTTCTATGCTCCATGGGGTACGATAAGGGAAATGATAATGACCATTATGATGATATAGATCGGCCACGTCCAGCTATCTGCCTATCTCAGTACTCCGCAACAGTTTTTTTTTTTAACTTTACGGCACACTTAAGCGCCCTTCAAAATTCTACAGTACGCTGTCGGAGGGGTTGGAGTGGCTATGAGGTATGGCGTCCGCCTCGAATTCTAGAGGTACCGGGTTCGATTCCCAGTTGAGGGAATATAATTTATGGAAATGTTTTCATTCAGAACCAGTGGTCCTAATGATGTCATACTACCCCCCCCCCCCCCCCCCCCCGACTCCGTACAAGGTGTTCCACTTATCTGGCCTTGGAGGAAGGAGCATTTTCCTAACATCATCGAGTGCTGGGCACTCAAAGAGATGGTGGTTAACAGTTTCGTAGGAGTAGTTACACAGCTGGCACTCTGAAGAGTGTTGTGGTTGGATTCTGTTCAAGTGACTGTTGAGTCGTATGTGTTGTGTTCTGAGCCGAAAAATGGTGCTCTGATCCCACTTGTAAGATGGCCAATGTTGTCATTAGGATCAGGACCGGCCATATGTCTGTAAACCTCTCTCCCGGTGTTTCCCCATGGCCCATCTGTTCAGCCAAGTTTCTTTGTTGTTCGTATGAGTGATTTGGCTGTTTGGAGAGTTGTTGCTGTGAGTGGTTGTTCTTGTCTTGTTCCTTTCTTCGTTAATTTGTCTGCTCTGTCATTACCTGATGTATCTGAGTGACCAGGGATTCACTGCAAAACTATTCTGGCGGCGTAGGAAGTGATAAGCTGATCAGCATCCATGATTAATTTGGCTAATTCAGTTCTACAATGTCCACTGCCTTCCAAAGCTTGAAGGGCAGACATTGAGTCAGTAAAAATGACGATGTCTTGAGTCTTTGAGGGAAAGGCATCGAATACAGTCTTCATCTGGTATACGGCTCTTTCCAGTGCAATGATTTCAGCTTCGTAGTTGGAGCAAAACTCCCCACATAAAACAAAACAACTTGCGACAACATGCAGATATCACCACATGACATTGGCCGAAGGACGAGAGCCCAACCGGCGCTGGATCAATAACAACAACAACAATTCCTCCCCCCCCCCCCGGTCTCCTGGGTAGTGAGATCGGATACCTAGCCTTCTCGGTTAACTCTTTGACTCCGCAATAATTTTTCACCCTGTGCCGTAATTTTAATTCGTGATAGACTAAAAACAACGCTCAGAGAGTTGTTTTGGCACGGGTGTCAAATCTGACCAACGCTATGAGCGTTGTTCCGGAGTCAAAGAGTTAAGGGCGAAAAAAATAGGAGGTTCCGTGTGCAAGTTGCACACGTTAAAAATCCCACGACAGTTGGAAATCGTAAAGTGTAGGCTGTAAGGCCGCTGCCCTGGCAAAATTTAAAAATTAAAAACCTACCCACCACAAAAATATTTATATAATGTGTGATACCTAAATACACACATTGGGATTCTCACCGCTGCTACAGAGTTCGTGCACTGTGCTGAGGTACTTCTTGTGTGATCTAAGGGAGGAGATCGGAGCACTGATGGAGTTCCTCGTGTGCAATGGAGATAGTCCTTAAAACCAAAGCACAGTACGCTGTAATATTTAAATAGGTGGGTGTGGTAAATATGACAAAATGTTGCAGCAGTCATAAGACAACGCTTCCTAATTTGTTGTCATGGGCTGGTGAATGATGATAAACTCAACGTACTATTTGTAAAATTGTACGTATGAGATTCTTTCGTAAAATTTTACTAAAACATATAATTTTGTATTCCATTATTGTATGTGGTGTATTCTGTCTGGTATCACACGACACGCCAGCAACACACCCGCGGCACATTGGTTGTAGAGCTCTGCCCTGCCTGACTGTTTATCTGTCTGCCCGCCTGCCTACCTATCTCTCTGTCTTCTTCTTCTTTTTCTTCTTCTTCAAGTACCGTGCCTAGTGGCATAGGAGATCATGTCTCTCCATAACTTCCTGTCTCCAGTACAATTTATCAATTCTGCTGTTGACTTCTTTCCATGTCACGATGTCAAACTGTCCAGTATTTGCTCTCTTTGTCTTCTCCTATCCCTTTTTCCTTCAATCTTAATCTCTATCTCCTTTCTCTTTATCATTAAACCTTTAAACATTCTTTATTATACCTGCCAGTGTGTTTCAGTCCAACTCTTTCTGGTAGTTCGTGCTGCAACATTTTCAATCTAACTATTTCTGTAAGTTCGTTTTCCAACATTCCTTAGCCTATTTTTTCCAACATTATATGTATGTATATTTATGTGTTTTCCCAACTTTCCTTAGCCCGTTGTTTTAAAAGACTCTCAGCCCTATCCACNNTATATAGAGCCAATACCACATACGTGTAGTAGTTCTCCGGAGTCTTTGACGAGACAAAGATAGAATATGACCATGTCGTACAAGGCGACTAGTTGAGGTTGTGCATGCTGGCTGGCAGCCTCATTATGTAAAACCAACTGTTACAGAAGCCACTGCTGTTGTAGCCGCCCCACCCAGTTGTAGTGGGTTTGATGGTATTGTATGATGGTGATATTACTAAGTGTGATGCATGAGGTCAGCTGTGAAGGCTCCTGAGATAAAATGTAGCTGTGAATTGTCAGAAGGCCCTTCGTGCTACCACTACGACCTCACACCTATCTTTTTTTACTAATGAATGTGGCTACGTTAAATGTCTAGGGTAATGATATGTAATGTGTTGTGGTAGTTTACATACACACACACAGATATTTACTAAGTCTAATAATATTAATAAATGTTATAATACACTGAACTAACTCAAGTGTGTAAAATTTTTGATAGTAATTTTCTTTAAATTTATTTGTTCTGAACCAAGGTTTTAATTTGGTCAGAACATATGAAAGGTTTTGCAATTATGAAAAAAATGCATGAATATTACATAATAAATGCAAGGTGTGTACATATGTATGTTATTAGACTAGTTAATATTACTACTGTTTATAGTTGTAATCTATTTTGGGAGAACACTTAATGGATGTGCTGTTGGGGTGGCCTCATCACTCCCTGTCATTGGCGATTACACATTGTCCAGTTATTTGATGGAAATTTTATGGGTGTGTTAGCAAATAAGTGAGTTGGTGAATTCTCAGCAGACCAGGCGCTCACGTAGCTTGAATGTGTAGCTCTGGTGCTGAGATCTGGTGGCCCCACCTCTCCGTGCTTGGGGGCAATATCAGAAATCTGGTGGCCCCACCTCTCCGTGCTTGGGGGCAATATCAGAAGTCTGGTGGCCCCACCTCTCCGTGCTTGGGGGCTATAATAGGCTGCTCTGACAAAATGTTACTGCACGGGTCCACTCTTGTACTATTCAACAACTCATTTGACACCGCATTGGTGCCAACTGAAACTCACAGTTCTGCAATCAAAGTATTAGTCATGTGTCAGAATTCCATCCTCTAACCATTTCTGGACACAACACTACACAACAACAACACCACATAGACGGGTCAGATCTTTCTGACCAAACAACACATCTTACCAAGTTGGTTTCACATAGGATAAGTTCTCCCAGACTACGTATTCTGAAATATGTTCATTAGCTTCCTGCCATAGAATAGGATAGGTGATATGTTTCACTGATCTCAACACTTGATCTGTCCTTCATAATCCTTGCTGGAGTTTATGTATTTTATTTGTCTCTAGACCCTGAACTGGGGCGGGGGGTCTAGAGCGAATCCTTACTTGTTGTAAGGGACAGATTATGCTATTGCAGTATCAAATCACTCGAAACCTTAAACAAATATTAAAATGTACAAAGAAATAATTTCAGTCTTACCAGAATTATGAATATAGAACACAGTTAAATGCTAGCAAAACTCAGCTGAGCTGGTGGCCTTAGTATGGCATCCCTCTAAATATTTCAATAGCTTCTGGGAATTACACCACTTAATAATTCACTGTGTCTACTAGGACAACTTATAATGACTGGCACAAAATGCGCGTCTGAGCGCCGATAATATATTCATTTATGGCCAATCACTGCCTTTTATTTTTCAAATTCAAATATCCTACCAAAAAGTCATTTCAGTCATACCTCAGTCAAGTATGCCTTATTGTCTGTTGGTCCGTCCGTCTCTACTTGCGTTTCACAAAAAAACACACTTGTTTTTTGAACCAACTCTGCCTTCCCCTACACAATTTTGCCCATAAAGTTATTTTTAGCCACAATTCACCATCCCACCCCGTCTCTTCATTCCAACTAGATTTTAGCACTTGCGTCTTCAAGGCCACAATTTTTTGAAAATTAGTGACATGTTTTATTTCAATGTAGTCGATCGTTGATATGAACAACACAGTCTTTTGTCAATATCTTTCTTATTATCTATCCGTCTGTATAAATGAAAGCATATTATTTCACTGCTCAAGATGGGCCATCCGGCCAGCTAGGTTTTATATTCCTAACATTATTATTAAGAAAAGTTACTTTTCAAATATTTTCTAGAATCTTCTGGAATGCGTTCATCACTGCATTCAAATAAACGGACTAAGTTATCGCAAAAGCGTCCAAAAAATGACTGTGGCGTTGTTGCGTACATATTTTTTATATGTCGCACAGATTACAGTTGATACGATTACAAATGAAAATGTAACTATCTGTTTGATAAAAGGATATTTATTTATGAACTTACAACTTTTAAGAAAGGGGAATAACTCAGAATAGTAAATGTGTATTTTATTCTTTGAGTGATCGGTTCCTGTTTTGTTTCCGTGGATTGAACAAGCGGATGAATCTAGATTTTATATTATAGCTGGAAACAGATTGTTCTCGCTTAAGGTTTTGCAGGAATATTGAAAGTCCGAATCTAGGTTTACTGTTTGTCTGTTTGAGACGATTCCGTCTTATATCATGTTATCTTTGTGTGTCTGGGCTGGATTATTTGTTCTTACACTCTGAGCGGATGAAGATAAAGTAGTGTGTTCTTCGGTTATGGAGTCTGGCGGGACGCCAATGTCGAGCGGTCCAAAGTTTTGTGATCTCAAGTTATCATGGGGAAGAAGATTGTGTCTTCTAGGACTGTTTTAGTCTATGTGTTCCCCAGTATTGTTTCTATTACGCCAGAAAAGTGTTTTTGTGCTTGCTATTGATTCTTGGCCAAGGTAAACGTACTTTTACTGACTTCGTTCCTAGGCTTACGATGGGTTATGTTTAGGCCTACATGAATCTACTTATGTTCAGATGTCAGAACGACATATCGTTTAGCAGCACTAAGAATGTTTCTACACAGCAATTATGATTACAGATAATGCTGATATTGGTGGAAACTTTGATATCCTTATGAAGTGAATCTTTCTAGAAGTTTTGTCATCTCACCGTTGTGTGAGCGATGTTAAGGACCAAGGAAGCCATCTTGGAATCCGAATTATTGTCAATCATTCATTCATCAGAGAACAGGGTTGTCCCTTACTACCCGATAATGATCCAGAGATCACAGTTATGAAAGAAAGATCTATTATGGGAGATTTAGCATTTACTCCGAAGATATGTGCTGAATGCTATTTGAAAGAATCTACGCTAGAGTACAAGCTACACTCATGCTAAGAGAGATTCTGTACAAGAGTCACTATGAACATTATGTATAAACTGACGTGATCTGCCAGTACAACCTGATATATATATATATATAGATGTGGACTAACTATAGAACTCTGAATGCTTGTCTACAAATGTTCCAGTATGAGGTTATCCAGCATGTATGCTAACTTAAGATGATACACCATTTACCCTGTGTAGGTCAAGTTGACCTGTGTCTGTCTTCACGGTGACAGCACCTCTTTGAATACAACAGTACTACCAGCCATCATACTTTACAGTGAGGTTCTATACACCACACTCGATTCTTTACAGTGGAGTCGCAAACAACAGAACTTTACAGTGGTGTACTACAGGTGTAGTAAGAAATAACATCTTTACAGGCGTATAATATCCAAGGTCCCTTTTGTCGATTTCTTTACTTTATGTCAACTTGGGGAACGTGACTTTTTCCTCCTTTCCCCACCACTTGCGTCTTTTAGCCTTGCTAATTTCAAGCACGCGTTCAGTCAGATTTTTCCTTTTGATCTCCGTTCTCATCCCGTTCCGTTTTGCCTTCAAGTCTAACAATTTAATTTCCATGGCGGGTGATGACCCGCGGCGTGGGCGATCATGTATTCTAGCAGCTTACGCATTAGTTTTTATCCCTACGTTGTATCATTGGAGATATTTTAACGTTGTATCACGGTTAATTTTGTGACACCAGTGTGATTCCTTGTGGGACTGGTCACGTGCATCAATTATCCTTTATTGTAGCCGCCCCAGCCAGTGTGATTCCTTGTGGGACTGGGCACGGTACTAATTATCTTATGTAGCCGGGGTGCCTTATTATTGGGTGATAGTTATTTGTTCCCTATCTACGTGAGAGTTGGCTGTACTGGCTTAAAGCTCGCCAGAGGTCTTAATTTTCTCACACTCTATCTGTGGGTCCAGGTATCGTTCCATTTTCCTTCTACTGCTGGTGGTAAGGTGTTTTGAGCAAGTGTAGTCGTGATAATATGAACACTGACATATACATCTACCTTATCCAAAGGTAAATAAATTTCCAACGGCCTGTTTTCCAACAAGACGAAGTTTTATTTACATCAAGTTGGTCAAACAAATGACAATGAATTTGTACAGAAAATATGTCCTTATGTATCACATATCAAACATTTGTATAATCTCCTCTTCGAGACATGCATACAAAATCCAGGATGTGTGTTAACATTATTATCCAATAATACAATCTTTCCTTATATCCTGGGCGATTATATTTATGCAATTGTTTTCCTTCAGCAGTTTTGTTTCGATAGCCTCCAGAATTATTTTCCTTTTCAAATCCTCCATTTTTATTCTATCTCTCCAGTTTTATAAGGGTTTCATCATTTTCAATACACATGCTGAAAAGTTAAAAACGAGAGGCGAGCGAAGTACTTACTGTTCATTGACAAACTGAATCAAAAACGTTGTAGTGCACAACTACACATAAATAAATGATTAACATCATTTAGTTGAATTCCTCAACTGTGAGTTGGATAGAAATTGTACGTCTTTTCCCTGGGCACAATACTTCTAGACTGTCTAACTAATTATTCTTGCCGGCAAAGGCTTAGGTCAGCTTGGGCTAATCACATTCTCATTGGATAAACATCACGTGACGTTGCTACTTTTAACCTGCATTTCTATTATCACCATAACAACTGACGGGTAGATAGCGTGCATTCTTACTAACACTGACCTAAAGAAATATACCTTCCATTTCCCCTTCTCTCAATGCTTCGGGTTAATTAATTTTTATTTAAGTTTAGAATCCATTTGTCGATTTCAACAAAATGGTAATTTACATTTATGTTAAAAACTGGGCTCTAGCATGAATAAATGCTGATGGTGGTAGGTTATACGGCCACACTGTAAGATCACATGAGTGCTTTGTGCAGGCTTCCTACAGTGGTGGCTCCATGCTCCATAGTGAACGAAACAGAAAGCGTTGATAATGAATCTTAACATACGGAAGTGAGTCATGGACAATTAATAAACAAGCAGGAAGAGCCCTGGAGGCAACACAAATGTAGTTTTACGGTAGAATGTTAAGAACACCACAGACAGCTAAACACAGTAATAAGGATGCCCTGGGAGAAGCCAGTGTGCGAAGACAGTTTATTGCTAACGTTAGAATCAGGACTGTGGAGTCTCCGAGCCGGGAGTCGGTCATTGTTTTAGTGAAGTCGGAGTCGGTAAAAAATGTCTCGACTCCGACTCCAAATTTTACGAGACTTAAGTCAAGGCAGATCCACGTTTGATCCATGCGGAAGGGGGGAGGGGGGGGGGGGGCCTTAAAAAATTTGAAATAACATTTTAAAGTAGTAGAACTCCTAAAACCATTTTCATGTTAAAGTACACCCATTTTTATATAATGTAGGAAAATTTCAGTTGCTTCTGATCATAAATAAAGTTTTTATCACAAATTGAAAATTTGTTGGCACAGTTAGGAAAAGCACACAAGAAATGAAAATAAACTATTCTATGGCTCTGAAACATCGAGAACAACAAAAACAACAACTAAAAAGCTACAGACTTTTATAAACGGGTGCTTGTGCAGAATAGAAGGATTGAAATGATATGACTAAGTCACAAATGTGGAACTGATGACAAGAACTAGACAAATGCCAGTGGCGATGGATAGGACACACATTGAGGAAACCTGTTGATAGGATTACAGGGCAGTCCTTGTTCTGGAAATCCCCAGGGAAAGAGAGGCAGATGTAGACCAAAACAAAAAACACTCATGGAGAAGAGAATTGGATACAGAGGTGAAAATGATGAGGAATACGTGGAAAGAACTTGAGCTGATGGCACGTGACAGGACGACTTGGCATGTGTTTGTTTAAGGTCTATGCTTCTTGGAGAGCTAACGGGGAATTAATTGATTGATTATCCTGGCAATGACATCCTGTTATGCTCCTTCTGTTTTGTCGGTGTTACTTCTCAGGTAGGTAGAGCTATACAGTTCTTCAGATATTTGACTATTGATTTATATCGAATGTTTTCTTGTTACGTATTCTTATTTTCCTTGGTTTTATTTACATTAATAAATAATGCTGCTTTCACTGATTCTTTTGTTAGTCTCTTTGTCTTTACCTGCTGCCAAACAACTTGATCAGGCTACATGGGGTGTGTAGAATAGAAGGACTGAAATAGTATGTTCACTAATGTGTTTGTGTGTTGAGAGAGTGTATACACACTCACATACTCGCTTTATAGTATGGTTGTATGATAGAGACTTTATAAACACACACACACACCCGCATAATTTTTATTTCTCCTCCAGGTTGGGGGTTTTAGCATATGGCTGACACCCCTGTCTATGTAAAAAGAAATGAAGTTACGGAAACGACAACAAATGAACAAACTTTGCTGCGGGATGTACATCCGGAGTCTGAGGCTCGTGTGACTGTCAGTGGTGAAAGCCGAAAGGAAGCCACTGACATGAAAACGGACGTCCTGACCGCAAAACGCGAAACAAGAATAGGATTTTGGTGTGTAGAATAGAAGGATTGAAATAGTATAACAAGTTCACTAATGTGTTTATGTGTTGAGAGAATGTATACACACTCCTCACATAGTCGCTTTATAGTATGGCTGTATGATGGAGACCTTATAAACACACACACACACACACACCCGCATAATTTTTATTTCATGTTTTTGGAATTCTTTCGTGTTCCCAATGTTATGTTTCTGTTTATATTTTTATTCGTTTCGTTGCTTTTACCCTTTCTTTTCACTCTGAAATAACAGAAATACTTTTGTATGAGTTCGTTTTTACCTTCGGTTATTTGTTTGCTTTCTATCCATCTGAGTGTCTCTCTCTCTGTTTTTCTATCAATCCCTCTGATATTTCTTTGTTTTTGTCATTAAGTCCTGCTGTCTGTCATTAGCAAGTCTGTCCCCTCGAGTAATGGCCCTTGCTTGACAAGAGCTCTCAAACGTATCCGGACGTGGGAACTTCTTCCGTACATCCTTTCAAGAGATGTCTACGATTTTTTTCACATTAGCCCCGGGAGATGTCTTCTTAAGTTACTAAGTAGTTGTTTTGTACTCTTTCCATGTTGGCTACAGGTCGCTGTGACAGTGTGACTTAAAAAAAAAAAACCCATAGACAGACAGAAACACACACACCCATACACACACCGCACAAAAAGTGGGGAACAAAATTCTCTTGCATCGGCAACTTTTAATGTGATTAAATGTCATTGTTCCTTTCTGTCTGCATGGAACTACCTCTGGGCCTTTGGTGAAAAAAATATATGGTTTGTTCCATCTCCTTCAGGTAATCAATCATTATATGTTGTCTGTGTGTGTGCGCGTGTCTTGTGTGTGTGTGTGTGTGTGTGTGTGTGTGTGTGTGTGTGTGTGTGTGTGTGTGTGTGTGTGTGTGTGTGCGTGTCTGTGTCTGTCTGTCTCAAAGGACAAGAGGCCAGTATTCACGGCTAATCTTAACAAAGTTTTTCTTTTGTTTTGTCCCAGGTTTATATATTATCAATCATCGTGCAATTTCCTTTACAACTATGTACAGGCGAACCCCGCTTTACGGCGCTTCGCAGATACAACGCTTCTCAGTTATAACTCTTTTCCACATTTTCTCGTCTACCATCTCGGGAGAGCCTACCCAGCTCAACCTGATCTTCTGTTATAATTAGGGTATTCATTGTAATTGTTTCACATTAAAATGTGTAGGGGACTTTACAGCTGAAGGTAATGTGTACATTACTGAACAGATGAGGAAGATTATACGTAGATTACTGAACAGCTGAGGAAGAATATAGGTAAGTTACTGGATGTCTGAGGAAGATTATAGGTAGATTACTGAACAGCTGAAGAGGATTATAGGTAGGTTACTGAACAGCTGAGGAAGATTACATGTAGATTACTGAACAGCTGAAGAAGTTTATATGATAGCTTACTGGACAGCTGAGGAAGATTATAGATAGATTACTGAACAGCTGAGGAAGATTATAGGTAGATTATTGAACAGCTGAGGAAGATTACAGGTAGATTACTGAACAGTGGAAGAAGCTTATATGATAGCTTACTGGACAGCTGAGGAAGATTATAGTTAGATTACTGAACAGCTGAGGAAGATTATAGGTAGATTACCGAACAGCTGAGGAAGATTATAGGTAGGTTGCTGGACAGCTGAGGAAGATTATAAGTAGATTGCTGAACAGCTGAGGAAGATTATAGGTAGATTACTGAACAGCTGAGGAAGATTATGGGTAGATTACTTGACAGCTGAGGAAAAATACATATTTGTCCACTGTCCAGAACATTCGGGTATTGAATACAAATAATTAGAAGCCATGTGTACTTTTTGTAAGAAGAGGTAGAAGAATGAAGGAAACGAATTAGAGAAGATTGATGAGGAAAACAATGATGACGATTCTAGGAAGGGAGATCTAGAGGAGAATATGAGATTGAAAAAGAAATGACAAGAGAAGGTAGAGCAGACCAAAGAACACGCGGAGAAGACAAGTGGAGACAGAAACGACAAGAGAAGGTAGAGCAGACCAAAGAACACACGGAGAAGACAAGTGGAGACAGAAACGACAAGAGAAGGTGGAGCAGACCAAAGAACACACGGAGAAGACAAGTGGAGACAGAAACGACAAGAGAAGGTAGAGCAGACCAAAGAACAAACGGAGAAGACAAGTGGAGACAGAAATGACAAGAGAAGGTAGAGCAGACCAAAGAACACACGGAGAAGACAAGTGGAGACAGAAATGACAAGAGAAGGTAGAGCAGACCAAAGAACACACGGAGAAGACAAGTGGAGACAGAAATGACAAGAGAAGGTAGAGCAGACCAAAGAACACACGGAGAAGACAAGTGGAGACAGAAATGACAAGAGAAGGTAGAGCAGACCAAAGAACACACGGAGAAGACAAGTGGAGACAGAAATGACAAGAGAAGGTAGAGCAGACCAAAGAACACACGGAGAAGACAAGTGGAGACAGAAATGACAAGAGAAGGTAGAGCAGACCAAAGAACACACGGAGAAGACAAGTGGAGACAGAAATGACAAGAGAAGGTAGAGCAGACCAAAGAACACACGGAGAAGACAAGTGGAGACAGAAATGACAAGAGAAGGTAGAGCAGACCAAAGAACACACGGAGAAGACAAGTGGAGATAGAAATGACAAGAGAAGGTAGAGCAGACCAAAGAACACACGGAGAAGACAAGTGGAGACAGAAATGACAAGAGAAGGTAGAGCAGACCAAAGAACACACGGAGAAGACAAGTGGAGACAGAAATGACAAGAGAAGGTAGAGCAGACCAAAGAACACACGGAGAAGACAAGTGGAGATAGAAATGACAAGAGAAGGTAGAGCAGACCAAAGAACACACGGAGAAGACAAGTGGAGATAGAAATGACCAGAGAAGGTAGAGCAGACCAAAGAACACACGGAGAAGACAAGTGGAGACAGAAATGACAAGAGAAGGTAGAGCAGACCAAAGAACACACGGAGAAGACAAGTCGAGACAGAAATTAAAATGACGAAGAAGACTTGGAAAGACCTTAAGTTGATGGCACTTGACACGAGAACTTGGCATGTGTTTGTTGAAGGCCTGTGCTGCTTCTTGGTGAACTACAGAAAATTGGTTTATTGATTGATTAAAAGCACAGAATATGCATTACCTTCTGAGGTGAGAAAACACCATTTATCTTATTCTTCCATACTTCAGTGTCTGTCTATCTGTCCAGGTGTCTGTCTGTAGCTGCTGAACTAAACCTATACTCTAAGAACCGTAATGAGGGTCGAAACTTCCTTGCCGGACTTCCTGAAACGGGTAATGACCTCGCATAGCCAGGGGCGATGAATCTGTCAACGACAGAAGTCGGTGTTGACAACTACGGATGTGACCGAGTCGGAATCCTTAAAAATCCGTCATAATCTGAACATCTTAACAGATCTAAATCCGATGGATAATTTTTCAGTATTTTGACGGATTTCGGAGTTGCTAGGATTGTAATTTTTTATTTTTGAAAAGAAAAAGACACACTGAAGACTTTTCCCTGCCTTAATTAACAACATGACAAATTATTTTATTACATCTAATAATGCCCACAGCATCTTTTTTTTTTCAGTAAATGACTTTTACATTTTATTAATTGCGTTTGTTGTATGACCAGTGTTGTCGTTCAGCCGGTTCTCAAAACTGCTTCTTGATTTTATTGTAGGTTACAAAGTTGGGCTAATATAGCGAGGCAAAACATGAATATATAATATACAGTTGACCAGTTCACCAAATTCTGTACGTGTTCCTGTAGGAATAATGGGAACAAAATTGCTACATATACAAGAAATTCTTTCTTCGCTGAAAACATTTTATGTCTCGTGAACCTGCAGCTGATGGGAAGCCTCTTGGTGAATGTGATGAAACACCATTCGTGAAGCATTTGTTGCGTCTTTGGCATATACAGCTGCCGACAATTGAGTGGAGTAAAATGGGGACACCCAGTATTCACAGCATCAAATAGCCTTGAAGTCTGTTCTTTAATTTGTCAACAATCGGCGAGTTTTGCAGCGACCTGCAATTCTGTACAAACATGTCACATTGCTGTTACTTAACTATGGTTGCTAAGCTTTTGGCTCTCTCTCAGCAAATACCAAGTTGAACACTCCTTGGTATTATCTACATTGTAGATCTAGGCTTTTCCTGTGGCTTTTCTGCCGTTCCGTAACGTGTTGAGTTGAAGTCATGAGCTCCAGTTTCTCCAGCTTGGATTGCATTTAAAGGACCACCACATCTGGTCCCACGCTAGGAGGAAAAAGCGCGTTGCATACTGTGCATTCCCCGCCATCCAAGGGGGTTTTCTAAATATGCAGAGCTAAAATACTGTGCTCTGGTTCTGGTATCTCCCAAGTAATCATCACATCCTACACAGAGCCACTTCTCAGCTCCCCCTGCCTATCATGGATCCACAGTGATATCCTCCTACATGCAGCCAACCAGGTAAAAGCCAGAGTTACGCCTGGGGCTCAGTTGACTCCTCCAAGCTTAGTGTGCAATGCTGGGTTCATTTGCATGGTTATTTGTAAGTTTTAATTTATTCATTAAATGTTTTCTCTCGTTTTACTATATTTTACAGTATTGTAGGTGTCATCTTTGGAGTCGTGGTGTCTTGATAGTGATGGTGTATGGATGACTACAATATAGGTGCTGATTACGCGAATGTTATTTTGAACAAGTGGCGATCAGGCAAAACGTAATATGAACAGGGGCACGTCAAAATAAGGCCTGTGCCAAAGGAAGTACTCTGGGACTCTTGAGTTAAATTGATACAGTTTATTGGACGATTACGTTGAACGAGACAAGACGTCTGACATTGACGTTTTGACACATTAATAAACATGATGAGATGTCAAAATATATTCTCACTGTTCCAATAAGATATTCCCATGGTAGTCATATTAATTAACTTATGACTGGACATCCTAGTTAACGAAACAATGTTCATTGAATGATTAGTCCGTTTGGATCATGAGATTAATCCTATAACGGTTGACCTCTCAAGGGTAGAGACAATTATTATGATCCATCGCATATAATATATCACAAATATTTCATCTTTAAATGGCCTCGTAAATAAGAAATCTGGAACCTCTGAACATCATGGTTGAGGCATCACTGTGCATATAAATTTCTAAGTTCTGAACTTGACTGACCTCTCCTTATGTGCCGTAATACGTAGGACGGCGAACAAATACTTTATCTTTGTATTTACGTTTATGTAATACAATTTCTTCAAAATAATAGGCTGGATTTCAATAACTTCGCTTTATATATTATCCATTTCAGTACATCCAAATGAAAGGTCAACGATTCCCATGGAATGTACTGACTAGATGCAGTATGACGAAAAGACGTAGAATAAATTTACATTATTATAAATGAACTTACGGTCAACTCTTTACGGCGATGGCTTCCGTCTGGAAAGCCGTATACAATAGACTTTACCAATTAATAACCCGCCATATGGGTTTTAAACGAAAATACCAATGTTTGACTTTCATACCAGCCATCTCTCTCTGAGGTCACTACGTCATCTACTGTTTAGCAACAAAACGCAAAATACTAGCGCACAAATATGTGCGCTTCCGTGCGCGATGAATTTAATTTACAAATATATTCTTACCATATTAGTTGATGCGTACCCTCTTAACAGAAGTCAGACTCATGTCTGCTTTACTACTGTTAAGGACCCAAAAAGGACGCAACAAGTATTTTATTGTATATTTTGCAAAAAGGAATCACGTTGATGCGTTTTTCCTCGTAGCTAACTGCCGATGTCAAACATAGAACAAATAAGGACAATATCTAACACAGGGGTTCTCAACATTTTTTGCTCATGACCCTATTTTGAGCCTCAAAACCTATGTCCCCCCTCCTTCCCACCCTCATAGTTGCTGTTAGCTGGAGAAAAAGTACTTTACCATCTCACTTTGACCCCCTAGAAATATGGCATTGCCCTTGGGGGGCCTTTTGGCCAACGTTGAGAACGACTGATCTAACAGAACCAGGTGTAATAAAATTATAATGATATCAGCTGTGTATGACCCGATATATATTTTGACTTCATCATGTCAGCACTATTAATAGATCGAGTGTGATTGGCGTGTTCTATGCTACTTTGCTGGCACGTCTTAGACATTATAGACTGATGTTAATAAATGATAATTTTGCAGCAACATTGTCATCACCTGCTTGCTGCGAGTCTACTATTCTCCGGAGTTTCTATGACTCGAAAGTTTGAGATGAAAGAGTTCGTGCCGTGGCTGAGAACTGACTTAACGGCATAGATTTTAAAAGATTATACTGTGATCCTATAGCAAACATCCTTAGTCAGCTACCTGAGGAGTATACGCTATCTATTTAGATGGTGTCAAACCTTCTGTCATACACCATCTGTTGGGTTCCTTTCATCTCTTCTGTAATCAGTCTCCAGTTGTCTTTTCTATGTGTTTTTTTTTTCTCTCTCTCCTCCTAATGTGTTTATCCTGGGCAATCCAGAATAAGGATTGCCTTATGATGATGTTTCCGACTGACAGGGTGGTTTGAGCGCTGGTTTCTCGCGGCACAGGTGCCAGGCTCGATTCACGGAATCGACACGCTTATGTCTACCCAGCTATAAATGGGTACCTGGCTTTGCACTTGAGTTAGGGGAGGAAAAGCTAGCGAAAAAAGGAACTGGTCCCCACCTCTTGACGCTGGACATAGTATAATGAAGGCTGTAACACTTGACTCCCCTACGGCAGTATCTACTATGAGAATATCCGTTGTATGATGAGATGTTAGAGAGTTCATCATTATTTTCCTTGTCGTTCTCTACAGATCGTGGAGCCACCACTATAGCTGCCCTCCTTCCCCTCCCCCGCCCTTTTTCCTTGCAGGGAAGCCTACCCAAAGCATTCACATGCTATTGCAGCTGTGGTGTCTGTAGAAATTTGTTTGACACCATGAGGTTGCCAGCACCCATACACAATGTCATATTAGTCGCACTGTACGACATGCATAAGGGGGCATTACTCCTATTCTTTTTTTGTCTCTTAAGAGACCCCCGGTAAAAATGAGTCGTAAACTCTGGACGACATATTTGCAAAGGAACAGCGCTGAGTTAAACGAATACAGTTAGAGTGTGTTTTACAAGGACAGTAGAACTGCAACGTTACAACCTTACAGACTTCGTCGGGGGCAAAAAAATTAGAGAAAAGAGAGAGAGTGAGAGTGAGAGAGAGAGAGTGTGTGTGTATGTATGTGAGAGAATCTAAATGCATACAAAAAAATTAAAAACGACAAACATAGTGGCTTCATCAACAATCAACTAATTCAAGCACGGCAATTTTGTTTTGTTTGTTGGCATTTTATTTATTTTGTAATATGTCTGTTTTACCTGTGCTAATCTTCATGTTATGCGCAAGGCAGCTCCAATTATTAAGTAGATGTTTGTGTTTATGTCATTGATCCCGGTCTCTGTGAAGTACACACTTGTCATAACATGATTATTTAGGTCATGAGGGGTTTATACGGTCACACAGTTCTTTTAGATCACTTGGGTCATTTAGGTCCCGTGGTTTATTATAATAATATACAGTATTTGTTTTTTGGCATTTTTGATGTACATGTATTCTCCGTATAGATGATGAACATAAGTGGTGATGGTGAACATCCTTACCCAGTGGGGCCCATGGAAGAGTGGGTTCTGAGTGGCTAAGAGGTATGACCTCCGCTTCTAATTCTAAAGGTACCGCGTTCGCTCCCAGTACAGGGAATATAAGTGATGGAAATGTTTTTTAGATGGTTCCTAATGATGTCATACTCCACCATGACCTTCTGGGTAGTGAGATCGGATGCCTAGCCTTCTCGGATTAGGGCGAAACATTAGGAGGTCCCGTGTGTAAGTTGCGCACATTAAAATTGCGCAGATGGAAATAGTAAAGAGTAGGCCATACGGCCGCTGCCGTGGCAAAATTAAAAAATTAGGAAACCTACCCAAAAATATTTATAGAATGTGTGATTCCTGTATACACACATTGGGATTCTCGTTGGTGCTACTGAGTTCGTGCACTGCTCTGAGATCCTACTTGTGTGATCTAAGGGAGGAGATCGGAGCACTGATGGAGTTGTCCGTGTGCAATGAAGATAGTCCTCAAAAGCAAAACCAAAAAACCTTACCCAGTACTACCTACTTTTTATAATTGGCCCTTTTAAAGCCAGCTTGGCTCGTGCCTGGATACTGTATAACAGCTCGGTCAATTTGTTTTTCTTTTTGTCTCGTTTTATCCAGGAGCGTCCTGTTCAACCTAGTGGGTTATATTAGGGCGCGTGCCCAAATACAAAAGACCTTTAGGTCTGAAGAATATGATAGGAATGCGTTCAAGGAGATATATAATGTCTAATTTATGTCCTCATTACTTATCCGTATTCTGTAATCAGTAATGTAACTGTTTTGTTGAATGTTCTTGTCAGTAATTACCTAAACTCCTAATTTCACAGGCCGTAACATTCATTTCTTGTACAGTTTTTAATGTCAGTGCTTCTCTCTCATATTACAGTATAGGTATGAAGATTATATTAATAACTTAACAATGTGTTTTTCATTCAGACGCAAGGATGTTCTAGCAGTGAGCAATAAGAAATTGATCATCATCACCATTTTTGCTTTTCGTTGCCTATGAAGTACGGCGCCACCACTGTATTTATATGCTCTTATTACTTACTTACTTAGTCGTTCCCCTTCTACCGTGAGGTGTAGAGGTTTGGAAGAGAGAGCGCCAGACTATCCCATCGGCTGTCTTCCTCCTGGCCCGGCTCCACCCCAGTCCCCGATCCCCCAAAGACCGTCCAATGCCGTCCTCCCAGCGGACTCCGGGCCATCCCCGGGGTCTGGACCCCCGGCCCCCTGCCTCCCATGCCCGCCGTGGCATCCGATCCCCTCCCACTCCGCAGACACGGCCAAACCATCCCAATTGGGACTGCCCCACCCGGGTCCGCAGGGGGTAGGACCCAAGGCCCTGACGCATCGTCTGGCCGCGCACCACGTCTCCTCCCGCCACCCCAACCACCCTCCCCAGACACCCCACCCCCGAGGCCCGGACCTGGCCCCTATGGGCTGCAGCCACTGCCCACGACTCGCATCCGCACGTCAAGACTGGGACACAGGCTTCATATGCTCTTATAGCAGTGTATTATGTAGCAATTTTTGTACATGATCAGGTTGCCAGACACATGCACAACCTCACATTAAGTGTCTTGGATGATATGCCTAGTTTTATTCTTTCTTCGCCTCAGTAGGAGATCCCTGGACCCACACGGGGCAATCAGAAATTGATGGGCTATTATTTATAACTGAATAAGATGGTCTAGTAATGGGATAAATATTGGATTAGATTCCAGACCAAGAAATTGTTTTTTGTTTCCAGTTTCCCGTAAAATGTTTCTTGTGTGCGTGCGTTGGTATGCTGTTTCTCCCCGTAACTAAATACCACAGTATGAAATCTTGTATGCATCTTTATTATCCCAAACTATCAGTATGTCTTATTTAATTACCTCCGAATCTCGGAACATACATAATTTAGTGCTTAAAAGAATTACGTAAAAATTTTGAATCATTTCAAATCTCGATATAAATTTTCCATTAGCCTTAAATATCGGTTTAAGTCTTCGTTAGATATAAATTATGGTGTAAATCTTCATGAACCCCAGATAAGGTATAAACAGTTAGATATAAATTTTGGTATAAATCTTCATGAACCCCAGATAAGGTAAAAACAGTTAGATATAAATTTAGGTATAAATCTTCATGGACCCTGAATAAGGTATCAACAGTTAGATATAAATTTTGGTATAAATCTTCATGAACCCAAAATAATGTATAAAGAGTTAGATATAAATTTAGGTATAAATCTTCATGAACCCCAAATAAGGTATCAACAGTTGAATAAATCTTCATGAACCCAAAATAATGTATAAAGGGTTAGATATAAATTTAGGTATAAATCTTCATGAACCCCAAATAAGGTATAAAAGTTAGATATCAATTTTGGTATATATCTTCATGAACTCCAAATAAGGTATAAACAGTTAGATATAAATTTTGGTATAAATCTTTATGAACCCCAAATAAGGTATAAACACCTAGATATAAATTTTGGTATAAATCTTCATGAGCCCCAAAATAAGGTATAAACAGCTATAAATTTTGGTATAAATCTTCACGAACCCTGAATAAGGTGTCAACAGTTAGATATAAATTTTGGTATAAATCTTCATGAACCCCAAATAGGATACCAACAGTTCGATATAAATTTTAGTATAAATTTAATTAACCCCAAATAAGGTATAAACAGTTAGATAAATTTTGGTATAAATCTTTATACCATATAAGATATAAACAGTTATTACCTCCAGATAAGATATAAATCAGCGGTAGGCAACTCAAAAACTCATCTTGCAAAACAAAATGCTACAGAGACTATAACTGTAAGAGCCCACGGATGGGTGCAGGCTTTCTGTAATGGAACCTGCTGCTGTTGTGGATCAATGCTCCATAGGGAGCCAAACATGAAATGATAATGTTGAAAGAGGAAATATTTAGAGAGTGGAGGAATAGCATGTATTTTATAATATATATATCACGATGATTTAGATCACGGGTTCTAAACTTTTTGTGTGCTATGGACCCCTTGGATTGTCTGATGGTGGCCACGGACCCCTTCGTATAAAAGAAATGCATATAAAAGCATAATGATAAGTGTTACATACCAATAATATATTTTATTCTTCTTCTTCTTCTTCTTTGATCCTTAGCCATCGACCGTCAAAGCAGTCAGTGGCCATCACGCCTAGTGGCGTCTTGTAGGGCAACAACAAATTGATTCCACTTTGCTCGGTCGGTGGCCATCCTTCGTACAGTGCCCCAACTCTGGTTCATTCTTTGCATCTCAGCCTCCACAGTCCTCCGCCAGGTTGTTTTTGGTCGGCCTCTCTTTCGTTTTCCTTCAGGGGTCCATAACATAGCTGTTCTTGTGATGGCATCGGGGTCTCTTCTGAGGACATGGCCAACCCAGCTCCAGCGTCTGGCAGCTATGATGGTGTGCATGTCCCCTTGCTTGCTCCAAGCAAGCAGATCTTGGTTGGTGTGATGAATTACCGTGATACAACGTTAAAATATCTCCAATTATAAAGAGAACATTGTAGGGATAAAAATAATGCGTAAGATACTAGGAGACATGCTCGCCTATGCCCGCATTTCCTACCGCCATTCAAACTAACTAGTTAGACGTGCAGATGAAACGGTACCCTTGTTGACGGGAGGATAACGGAGATATAAAAAAGGAAAAATATGACTGAACACGTGTTTGAACCTAAAGGGCAAAAAGACGCACGTTGTAGTTTAAGAAATAAAAGAGGAAAAAAATTCACGCCACTAGTTGACCCAATGTAAGGAAATTGATAGAAAAAGACCTTAGCTCTTATTCGAAACAGTCATTTCTTGGACGTTTTACGATACTTGGTTGTTTTATTTGAATTCAGCGGCAAACGCCGTGGAGAAGGTTCGGAAGACAAATTTCAAAAAAACTAACCTTGAGAAAAAAATATGTTTTTTCTTAATAATAAAGTTATAAATATAAAACCTAGCTAGTTTGATAGCCCATCTTAAGCAGAGAAATAATATACTTTCATTTATACAGACGGACAGATAACATGGAAGATATTGACGAAAGACTGTATTGTTCACATCAGACTAGCGACAGTATTGTTGTGCACACTTTCACTAAAGCCTCAAATATGCGTCCTTGAGACACGGAAATGCACAAATCTAGCTGTAATGAACGAGAGGGGGAGGTTGGAGAATTGTGGCTAAAAATAACTTAGGAGGCAGATTTGTGTAGGGGTTTGCGTGTAGTTGGTCCAAGAAACAAGTGTGTTTTTGTGAAAAACCAAGTAGAGACAGACGGACCAACAGACAATAATACATACTTGACTGAGAGCTGACTGAAATTTGACTTTTGGTTTGAGGATTTGAAAGAGTTGGGGGGGGGAAGTCTGTGATTGGACAAATGTATTCATATTAGCGGGATAGAGACGCGCATTTTTGCCATTTGACATAAATCTGTCCAGTAACACAGTCAGTTATTTCCAGTGGTGTTTTTCCCAGAAGATATTATATTCAATTTAGTGGGACGCCATACTATAGCCAGCAGCTCAGCTGAGTTTTGCTAGCATTAACTGTGTTCTCAATTCTGAATTCTGGTAAGAATGAAAGCATTTATCTTGTATATTTTAATATTTTGAGTGATTGATACTGCCATATCATATAAAATGATTACGACAAGTAAGTGCTCGCTCTAGGTCCCCAGCCCAAGTTCAGGGTCTAGAGACAAACAAAAAAATATATGGACGCCTAACTAAGACTATGGAAGGCGGATCTATTATTGAGATCAGTGGGAACATATTACCTATCTTATTGAAGGAAAGAGGAAACTATTGAACATATCTCAGATGCAATGCAGTCTTGGGGAACTGGTACTATATGAAAACAACTGGGTAAGATGTGCTACGTTGGTCAGAGAGATCTGACCCATTCTGTGTAATGTTGATGTGTTGTGCTGTGTGTAAGAGTGGTGCAGTGGATAGAGTACTGACACGTGACACAAATTTTGTTTCAGAATTGTGAGTTTCTGTTGTGGCACTAAGGTAGTGCCACATACTTAAGCAAGAATACACAAGCAGATGTGTGTGCCGCCTAACATTTGTGTCGGTGCAGCCTAGCATTGTATTCCAGCTACAGAGAGGAGTGGGCCACAGGAAGCCAGTATCAGATCTTCACAGACAAGATGAGTGAATACGTGGCCTGCTGAAGATTCACCAGTATTAACCAGTATTTAAAACCACCACAAATATTTCCCCATCAAATATATACTGAATTCTTGGGAAATATAACATTAAACTACAGTCTATAAGTCAATGGACAAAGCTTGTTGTAGTCACAGAGTGGGAGTGATGACATCACCCCAACAGCACATCCAGTAATAGTTCTCCCAGAGACAATAGAGATATTATTAATATTCACCAGTCTTATAAAATACCTATGTACACAAATTCCATTTTATTATGCCATATATTTATGCATTCCATTTATAACTCCATAACATTTCATATGTTCTGACCAAAATAAAACATTGGTTCAGAACTAATAAATTAAAAAAAAATTGTTAACATATAAACTAAAACAGTCTGAGTTAGTTCAGTGTGTTATAGATTTTATTAATATTATTAGACTCATTAATTACCTGTGTGTGTTTGTATATTCTATTACAACACATTACATTTCAGTACCTTAGACTTTTAACGTAGCTACATTCATGATAGTAAAAGAGATATGTTTGAGGTCGTAAGTGGTAGTAAGAAAGGCCTTCTGTAATTCACATAAACATTTATCTCAGGAGCCTTCACAGCTGACCTCATACATTACACTAGATAACATAACCACCATACAATACCATCAAAACCACTACAGTTGGTGATGGTATTCGGCCAAAAGATTCGGTGAATTTTTCTTAGGCATGTTGTGTGAAAAGAGGACAATTTCGACATTTCCTTCTCTGTAACTCTCCAGCATTCCGCACCATAGAGAAGCACAGAAAGCACACAGCTCTGATATAATTTTAATTTTGTGCTTGTGCTGTATTGAGAGGACTTCCAGATGTTGTTTAGGCTAAAAAAGGCTGTTCTTGCCTTATTCATTCTGATGTTGATGTCTTTGTCTGCCCCGCCGTCTGGTGTTACAATGCTTCCTAGGTATGTGAATGTGTCTGTCTGTACCAGTTGCTGATTCCTTACTGATATGGGCTCAGGGTTGCTCACATTGAGCGTCATGACCTCTGACTTCTTTAAATTGATGTTTAAATTGATGATATTTTATTATAAAGACTGATTATTAAGTTTCCACATAGTCATACTAAAATATAAAACAATATGTAAAAAAAGAATATATTTCTGTAAATGCAAAAATTTATGATAGTTCCCCGAATAAGATTAAGTTGTTAAAAATCTGATAAATTAAAGATTATTAATTCCGTTGAAATTTTAAACCTAGGACACCCATATATTCTAGGTTAAAAGTCATGCTCCTGCTGCAGCTCATTGTTCATGTACAGGGTGGGTCAAAGGTCAAGCTCCTGTTGCAGATCATTGTTCATGTACAGGGTGGGTCAAAAGTCAAGGTCCTGCTGCAGCTCATTGTTCATGTACAGGGTAGGTCAAAGGTCAAGCTCTTGCTGCAGCTCATTGTTCATGTACAGGGTGGGTCAAAAGTCAAGGTCCTGCTGCAGCTCATTGTTCATATACAGGGTGGGTCAAAAGTCAAGGTCGTGTTGCAGCTCATTGTTCATATACAGGGTGTGTCAAAAGTCAAGGTCGTGCTGCAGCTCATTGTTCATATACAGGGTGGGTCAAAAGTCAAGGTCGTGCTGCAGCTCATTGTTCATATACAGGGTGGGTCAAAAGTCAAGGTCGTGCTGCAGCTCATTTTTCATATGCAGGGTGGGTCAAAAGCCATGCTCCATAGGCAGTTTATTATATAAATGAAATTAAATGTTCGAATTGGCTGCCATAAAACAACTGATTTCAGGTGGCCCCATAAAAAACAATCCATAGTAGTTCGGTCTGGAGACCTAGATGGCCATTCAATGGGCCCACATCGTCCAGTCAATTTGCCTGGAAATGTTTCCTGCAAAATCTTACTCCCCAAAAACCGGCCGCATACCATAATAATTGGATTATTTTGCACATGTCCTTCCGTTATCCTCTGTGGCTTTTCTGTGGCCCAATATCGTGCATTATATCTGTTGTGAACCACTAAGTTGAAACACTACTTCATTGCTGAACATGGTACGTTTTTCCAGCCGTCTATATAATAATATGACCATAGGTTAATAAACCCTGATATAGATAAAACAAATGTTACGGCTTCTGGAATAATTACATTTTTTTTTCTTCTTTGAAGCAACGCCGGTTTATTATGGCGCTCTGTTGTATTTTTGGTTGCAGAAAAATATTACAGTTCTTCTGAAGTGCCGGTTGCTGTGAGGTAAATTAGGCCGACAATAGATGTCTGCAGCAGATGGATGGAACACGTGGTCTTCGTCCTTGATAACAGTTAGAAACTGGGGTCCTTATTGTATTCGCAGCGTGATACCCTTCTGTTACGGGTTCAATAATTACGTCTTTTTTTGGCCCAGGGAATGCAGATTTTGAGGCAGACTTTTGTAGAATTTTATACCAGTGTAGCACTTACGAACAAACTCTGGTGTTAAAATTTGTCTCCTTGAGAATCAAATTAACTTGATCTGTTGGGCTTTAAAATATATAACCCTTCTCTGGCAGCAGTCATGACAATCCAGAGCTGTTAATGTTCAGTCTCTTCATGGTACATCATCTTGTTACGTTTATGGGTGAGGGAGTAAATCTCAAAACATTTGACTTAATACAATCAACATCATCACCCTTCACTTCCCCAAAGAGAAGAGGCCTTAAAAACACATGCCAAGTCCACTGGTCCCGTGCCATCTGCTCAATGTCTTTTCATATTTTCTTCATCTGTTTCATTTATGTCGCAGATTCTCTTCTCCATGTGTTTGTCAGCTTTCCTCTACCTCTTTTACGCTGGAGATTCCAGGACAAGGACTACCCTGCCTGGTAATGTTGTCAGTAGGTTTCCTCAATGGGTGTCTTATCTTCGTCAGCGTCTTCTTCTCAATTCGTATACCAGTGGTTCCCAAACGTTTTTTCTCTGGGCTGCACTTTCGAAATGAAAATTTGCTCGCGTCGCACCAAATTTTTTATTAATAAGAAAAACCTTCAAAAACAACAAAAATCAACTCCTAGGATTGCTTTATTCATAACATAGAAAACTTACTTACTTAGTCGTTCCTCTTCTACCGTGAGGTGTAGAGGTTTGGTAGAGAGAGCGCCATACTATCCTATCGACTGTCTTCCTCCTGGCCTGGTTCCTTTCTAATCCTCGGTCCTTCAAAGATTGTCTAATGTTGCATAACATAGAACACAACTACTTTATAATATGATCATGAAACATCCAGAAAGTATAAAATAATACAGCTATATAAAAACAATATTCATTTACAAAATATAAAAATTCAAAGAGAGCTGTGAGCTTCTTTTTGTCGGGTAATCTTTATAATTTACATTATTTTTAACTATTTTTTTATTATTATTAAATCTATTTCATGTAAAATAAATTATATTACTGAATAAAATCCGGAAAATTCATATGGGTTTCTAAACATATATTTCCCATATTATATTACATGTAACAAAATAAATAAAATAAATAAGAAACTGACCTTCATATTTACTTTTGGCGCATTAATTTTTTGAAAATGACTAAGTCCTTCATTGTCTTTGAATCTTTCCGCAACACTTGCCATTCTCTCGTGCCACACCAGTTAGAGTACCACTGTCTTATAGTATTGACACTTGTCTGGTTCTTGTCATCAGCTCCTTATTGGTGACCTTGTCATACCATTTTAATCCATCTATTCTACGCAAGCACCCATTTATGAAAAGCTGTACCTACGTGGTTGTTGATTTTGTTGTTATTCATGTTTCAGAGCCATACAATAGAATTAACTTGACATTTGAGTTGATGTTTTTGATTGCTATCTTGCACCTGACTTCGTTTGATCTTCAAATGTTTCCCAACGCAACGACAGCTCCTCTAGTTTTTGTATTCACAGTAAAAAAAAGGGGGGGGGGGGGTAAAGGATCCTGTCACACGCCTTTTAAGGCATATTGGGAATATGGTGTTAGGCCCATATTTTCTTGACCATCGGCACACTAGGGGTGATGTGGTCAGCATCACGCCAGCCGCCTTAACCTTCCCAGAGTTGCTCTGGTACCCAATTCATGAGACTGGGTCGACCCCGGAGCCGTTTATGGTCTAAAAAATCCCACCTGAACTGGCGATCGAACCATGGACCACTAGGAAGCCAGTGCACTAATCACTGCGCTACCGCGGCTACCACTTAACCACAGTAACCTCCACTAAATGTGCCCACCTTGAACGGCTTCAACCATCCCGAACTCTCACTGCCGTCTGCTCTTACCAGCACACTTCACGCACTTTTTACGTCATAATTTACTGTCACTATTGCGTAATATATTTCCGTTCAGTGTGTGCTACATTCAGTGCGCTAACAACGATTCTACATACACAGGCGCATGTTTATTGACAACGTCCGTGTTTGAAACCATTTCTATCTTCGAATTAGTCTTATGTGAGCGAATGAGTAAGAGATTAGAAGAAGGATGGGGGCGATAGATAGGACACATATTGAGGATAATTGTTGATAACATTACTAGGCAGCCAGTGTTCTGGAATACACAGGATAGGAGAGGTAGAGGCAGACACGTGATGAAGAGGAGAGGAGGCAGAAATTAACATGATGAGGACGACATTGAAAGACGTTGAGTTGATGGCACGCGACAAGAGGATTTGGTGTGAGTGTTTGTTGCAAGCTTATGCTTTATGGGGAGCTGCAGGGATGAACGAGTGAATGAGTGAGTGAATGAATGAATAAATGAGTCAATGAGAGAGTGAATGAATGAATGAATGAACGAATGAATGAATAAATGAGAGAGTGAATGAATGAATGAATGAACGAACGAGTGAATGAACGAATGAATGAGCGAGTGAATGAATGAATGATTGAGTGAATGAATCAATGAACGAACGAACTAGTAAATAAACAAATGAATGAATGAACGAGTGAATGAATGAACGAACGAGTGAATGAACGAATGAATGAATGAATGATTGAGTGAATGAATCAATGAACGAACGAACTAGTAAATAAACAAATGAATGAATGAGCGAGTAAATGAATGAATGAGCGAGTGAACGAATGACCGAATGAATGAACAAACAAGTAAATGAATGAACGAGTGAATTAATAAATAAATGAATGAATGAGTGAATGAATAAAACTGTGAATAAATGAATGAATATTCAGAGCTCCATACGTGCGGTGAAATTTCTTTAAAAATGTGTTTCACAAGAAGGTTGCCACAGCGCCCTCTATCTATCTCAACCTCATCGTAATTTTACTTTACGGCATGCCTGGTGGAAGCTGTTGTCTTTGTCCACAGAGATCCACACGAGGTAAATGTCCTGGTTTAATGTGAGATATATTTTGTGATTCTAATATCTTAGCCCCTGGTGCTTTTGATGTGTATGAGTGTTTGTTTTTTTTTTTTTTTTAAATATATGAACACGTGGGAAATAAATAATACACATAAATGTATGTTTCAGACACTCGTGAGAAATTTTAAAAAAATTTAAAAAAAAGTAGAATCTTCGCGAGTTGCTCCCATAGCTAGGCGGTGCTGTCGTTCGGAAGGGCCTGGGTTTGAGTCTCTGGTAAGCTTATCACTTTTGTCGTTTTTCTGTTGTCTAGTTTTCTACTTCGTTATTTCTCACGAATATTTACCTAAATCCAGACCTAAGGGTGTTTTATGTTTGGACATGCGCCCTAATATAACCGACTAGGTTGAACGGGACGCGCCTCGCCAATACGAGGCAAAACTTTTGAAAAATAAGGGCCTGGAACATACCTTTATGTGTGTATTATTTATTTACTCTTTGCGTGCCTCGGGTTTTCTCTCTTTATATATTTAAAATGTTTGAACTAATGGGAAGTGGAGCGTCAAGGTCACCAGGAAAATGATGCATCTTACCAGCTTAGCAGAAGTGAACAAGTGGTAATCCTCAGAGTCCTCGCAGGCCAACACAACATAATGCGATACCATCTATTCAACAAGCTAAAGATAGGAACTACCGATGAGTGTAACTGTGCCACCGATAAAATGACTGCTGAATATCTGCAGCAAAAGTGCACAACATATAAGAAACAGAGACAGCACAAATCGCCGCCACCAGTACCATTGTTGGAAATCTCTGTGAAGATACCAACAACACCAAACTGACCAATGCTTTCTTGGAATATATTCCAGCAGACGTCTGAAAGTTTACCGGTACGAAGAAGAATAAATTATAATCTGTCTTTAGTTTCTTTTTCTTTTTTTTTTTCATCGTTCACTGTTACCAGTAAACTCCATAGACATATTCCAGAGCTCGCTGGGAGGACAACGTTAGACTATCTCCGAGTACAGGACTAGATTGGAACTAGGCCAGGAGGAAGACAGCCAATAGGATAGTATGGCGGTCTCTCTCTCTCTCTCTCTCTGACAAACTTCAAGACCCCAGAGTAAGAGAGCAATGACTAAGTAAGTAGGTCAGACAGATTCAATGTTTTGTCTTTTGCAAATAACATGCGCATGGGGACTTCTTTTTAACAGCAGGTTAACTCAAATAGAAATGGCGGGAAACAATTATGGCGTGTGATTTTTGTCTCGTCCTGAGAATAGCACCATTTCTAAATTATGCAGTTATTTCCTGCCCATTTCCTACTCCCCCCTCCCCAAGTAGATACGCCCGTCAATACACACAGACACTTAGAAACTATAATTTTAAAAAAAAACCACACACATACACTTATAATAACTGAAGACAGGAGGCTAAAGTTAATAAAACTAATTCTTGGTGGGAATCGTCTTCTTCTTCTTTTTCGTACACTCTGTCTATTTGCATGTTTTTAAAGTAAGCAGTGTGCAGCTTGAGGCTATATCTATATCCATAGAGAATTTCCAGAAATGGTGACTCTGTTTGACTGGTCTTTACAAACACGTAGAAATTCGTTGATATCAATATTGAAGTTGCCATCTTTACAAGGGGAAATCACTCTTATAACGTTGTTAAAACTAAATAGTCGCGCGCCTTTATACATGCAATTAAAAAAAAAAAAAATCTGTGCAATTTTTTTTTTTATTGCCGCCCTCAGTCAGCGTCGCGTTCGTTACGTGGTTACTAGCGGACATACCGTTCAGACTATTAGACAAGATTGTTGTTTTCCCCTTCTCATGTGTCAGCTATGTCATCTTGTAATCTCTTCATTTGAAATCCTCGTACATTTATTCTCTATGGTCCAAGTAGAAGGAATGCTGCCGCTCATTGTTCATATATTTTTTTTTCTTAACCAGCGGCACTTGGGCTTTCAGCCTCATTGCGAGGCTGGGGAACCTGTGGACTTTCCTTCCAACCCGGTCAAGAGCTTCGCTCCTTCCCATCCATAAAGGGTTTATCTCAGGAGCCGTTCAGATTATTCAGTCAAAATCCCGGTCGTTGACACCCCTTCAAGCGCCGACGCCCGGGCTTGAACCTTGAAAACCTGGTCGCCAGTACAACGTTGTAACCATTACACCAGCGCGGCTCCCCATTGTTCATATACAGGGTGAGTCAAAAATATATATATGAAATTAAATGTTCAAAGTGGCTGCCACTAACAACTGATTTCAGGTGGCCCCATAAAAAATAATCCATAGCAGTTATGTCTGGAGACCTTGGTGGCCATTCAATGGGCCCACATCGTCCAGTCCATTTGTCTGGAAATGTTTCCTGCAAAATCTTACTCCCCATAAAGCTACCCAGTGCTATAATTCGTGGATTATTTTGCAAATGTCCTTCCGTTACCGTGTGTGGGTTTTCAGTGGTCCATATATCGTCCATTATATCCGTTGAGTGAACCATTAAGGTGAAACACATATTTCATTGCAGAACAAGGTACGTTTTTCAAGCCGTCTATATAATAAATTACCTGTGGGGCTTGACTTTTGACCCACCCTGTACAGCATATTCCAACCAGGTGGCGAACGTTTTTGTCTCCTGGTGTGTCTATGCATTCTGTATGTTCCATATTCTACACGAACTTTGTTTTTGCACGTGTTATACTTCATGTATATCGTACATGTCGACTAATATGAGGTTGTATGTATATGGGCGCTGGCTAACTCATCATATAAAACAAATTGTTACATGAACCGCTGCTGCAAAATTACATGAATCCTTTGGTGCAAGCTTCTTGGAAGGGGGGCCTGTAACACTAGTGGTTTCTTACTCCATAGGGAACAACATGGGAAATTTTAAATGCTACTATTTCATTTCATGTGCAGTATTGTAAATATACTTCGTTTCGTATGCAATAACGGCCCACCAAAATCTTCTCTTAGGATAATTATTTTCGTTTTAAGTCAGTGTTGTTTTTTTAAAAATCTCTCTCTGTCTGGCTATCTGTCTCTCTCTCTCTATCTATCTATATATCTCTCTCTTTCTTTCTCTCTCTCTCTCTCTCTCTCTCTTTATTTTAGAGATTCGATACAAATTTCAACCTGACCCGAGGGGAACACTTTCGATTCTAATTAGCGTATATTATGCGATTGAAAATACCATAGTTCTAACCGAAAGTTTCTATCTTGGGTCAGGTTGAACAAAGTGTCGAATATCTAAATTAAAAACTTAATTAAAAAAAGAAAGATGTTCGAGAAAACTGACTTAAAAGATAATAAAGAATCTAACATGGTTAGATTTTATATCGTAGTGTCTTATGAATTCATGGATGTTCGCGGCTTTTTGAAAGTGTTGATCTGGCCTAAGCCCTATGGATTAAAAAAAAACAAAACAATGTATTTTTGCGTGTTGCATAACTTAGACCAGTTCGCTTTCAGAAGAGCATAAGTAACTCATTGCAGGTCTCAGCCGGTTCATGACCTAGCTGTTGTGCTTTTTCCCTGTTCACCCCGGGTTCACCACCAGGTTGTGAGGTTATTCTATCTCTTGCGTGCCCTGTGTTTGAAATCAATTTTTCCGAACTGCGGCACGAGTACCACGGCGGCTCACGAAGCGATTATTGGCAGTACACTATCCGTCGCGTACCAACACGGATCTTTATAAAGAGGGCTCTGTTTTCTTGTCCAGTGCTACTTTTTTGCCTCGTCTTGGAGAGGCATTTTTCGTATATATTTGACACAAAGTCCATCAGTTATTCTGGGGCAGGGGTCTGCAACCGGTCATTGCTATCTACTTGGCTGGTAGATCTCTATATGACGGAGGGAGAAAAATTGATAACTTTTAAGCTATGGAAGTTTTAGACTGCCCAATTTAAAATCTATTTATCCCCAAGATTAAAGGTGCTTTGTCCGCGTTCACAGTAAAAAATATACGAACTAGCTGACTAAAATTCACTATTTGTAAACTGCAAAGGATAGGAACGCAATATGTTCACTGAAGTGTAAAATGTCATTAGTCTGAATTTTCCACCGCTCTTTTCGATGGAACTGCTGGAACCAGGTTGCCCGGCAAAGATAAAAGTTACATATAGGTTTCACTTATTCCAAACTCCAAATACCCTGAAAACCGAAAACTGGCATGATTTTAATAAGGTAGTTCTTTAGGGAGCTCAGTGTCTCTAAAGTAGATAACACCGTTCCTGGGTTGCTTACTTCTGTTCTAGGGCTTATGTCCATATAAAAAAGACCCTTCGGGGTATATATATATATATATATATATATATATATATATATATGTATACCGCACTCACAACGCGGATATGACCTAAATCGTATTGTTCGTGCACGAGTGACTTAAATTTAGGAAATACTGCAATTTTGAATGTTACGGGAAATATTTCCCTCTGCCCAACTTTCTTTTTTTTTTTTTTGCAACTTGACGTAGGACACATTTTCTTGCAGAAGGACCTAAGTTCAGCCCACTATATCGACGTCATTATGTAAGCAGATGACGTTATTGATTGACTTTGAGTTGGGCCCGACGCTGGCATGCATTGCACTGCTTGTTTAGTGACCACGCGACAAATCCTGTGTGCCTTGCGGATAAAAGTATTTCGTCTACAAATCGTGTGTGCTGTACGGATAAGTATTCCGTCTACAAATCGTGTGTGCTGTACGGATAAGTATTCCGTCTACAAATCGTGTGTGCTGTACGGATAAGTATTCAGTCAGGTGCCGTCTTCGCATTCGACGATTGGCTGTAATCATCTTTTTCCTTTGCTCTCCTTACGGAGCATGGAACGGCCACAGCAGCTTGTCCCCTAGTAGAAAGTAAATAAATATTAGACAAACAAAGGTATGTTTTCAGGCACTCGTAAGAAATAAAGAAGTAGAACACTAGACAACAGAAAAACAACAGACGTGAGTGGCTTACCCAGGATTCGAACCCCGGACCTTCCGTAAGCCTGCACCACTGGTTAAGGTGACCATATTTTCAAAACCCTAATCCGGGACAAAATAGAAGATTTGACCTATTTCAATGCAAAAAAATCGGGACAAAAGGGTAAAGAAAAGGTCAAAAATCGGGACATGTCCCGGAAAAATCAAGTTGATGTCAATTTAAAATAATATACATTTTATATATACATTTGAATAACACTGAATAACATACATTTTACTGTATAAGTTTAACTACTTAAACTAATAAGAGAGAAAAACATCAATAATCCTTACTTAAGGTGAAGCTGAGTTACTGTACTTTTCAGATGAGTGGATTTTTATCATTAGGTCCTTCTTTGCAAGCAGCATCTTAAAAAACTCGACACATGTTTCCTCACAGTTCACTTTGGTTGTCAACATAGCTTTCACAATTTCAACACCTTGCTGTGTTTTATCACTTGCCCATAAGCTGTTCATCAAAGAAAACACTCTTTCTGTGGCAGCATTTGTTCCAGGTAGACAGAAAAAAAAAAACTCTGCCAACTTCAAAATATTTGAAAATGTCACATTATTGTTTTTGAAGTGGGAAACCATTTCAATCCAACGTATTGGTGGCAATGTTTTTTTGGCACTCCATTCACTAATTTTCTGAGAAGTAACAAACTGCTTCATATAGACATATTCGTCATAAATTTCAGTTTCAGTAAAGTGGGCTGAAGGTAATGTTTGAATCACTAGTGATGATGAAATCTCAATATCTGCCCAAATCGGTATTCTGTTCAGCGTTACTCAGCTGTAGGATTCTAGGTCTTGAAAATTTTTTGCAGCCCATTTATTCAAATAATTGAAAGCTGTTTCATAGAACGAAGAAACGCTAGCATGAAACTTTTTCACATCCTCCTTTGGAAGTCGTTCCATTTCCAGCTTTCCAAGGATTAGCTTAACTCTTGATGGCAAGAAACATTCTTCCAGTTTGGACTTCAAAAAAGTTTTCAACCTGTTGATGCTGTCAATAACATCAAACACAGTGACCGTCTGTCCCTCTATTTTTTTGCACTGCTTCGTGGAATGGGGAGGCCTGACTGTGAACAAAAACAAGCCATGCCTCAGATAGAGGATTTTCAAAGAATGTCTGTATAAAAACTGGGCATCTGTCTTGAGATTGAAAATATGATTTTAGAGGCAGGAATATCTAACCCTTTCAACAGCAGGCAGCAGAGCAAGCCACCTAGTCTGAGCATAACCTGAGATCATCTGGAAGTCTGTTTCCACAAACTGGCAAAACTCCTTGAGTCTTTCAACTCGTACTGTGTATGATGTGAAGAGTAGATAAATTTTAGCAATAATCAGCTCGACATCAACAGGCAGAACATCTGCAGCTGTTCGAACAGTGTTGTGGAAAATATGACCTGCACACCCAACTCCTATAAGACCATGTCCAAGGTTTTCTTGCAGTTTTTTTAAAACATTGTTCTGTCCTTTCCTTTCAGCACCTCCAAAATTGGAATTTGTGTTGTCTGCGCATAATCCTACTACTTTCCTGTCTAAACCATTTTCAGTTATGCAGTCATTAAGAAAACTACTTACAATATCAGATGTTTCACATGGCAATGACTTTAACTCTAATATTTTAATTTTCACTCCATTACTGTGATCAAAGTATCTGACAAGCAAAGGAAAAATCTTGAATTCTTTGTGGTTGGATGTATCTGTCAGTACAGAAATAAATGTAGACTTTTCTAGGTCAGACCTTAACTCATTTAGAATATGGGGTGCCAAGACATTTCAAATAATGGCTTCTGTTTTCGTACCATGTGTGGTGAAGTGGGATGTTATAAATATTTATAGGGGACTTAGTGTACTGACTGAGATCAGCTGTGAAGGTATATATATATCTAATAAGAGTAGTGTATTATATATAACCTTACTTGCTGCCACATATGTATACCTCAGTCAGAATTATTCTGGAATAGTGTGATGACTACGTTATATGTCTAGGGTATGTGTATGATGAAGTGTAAGTCATAACAACAACAGACAGATAAACAATTTAATTTATTCCACCACACTTGACAACACTGTGACACTCACATACATAAAACACTCTACGAGGATCTCTTAAAGGAGTCACTGATAACTTTTCAAATAACAATATGTATTCAGTGCTGTCATGAAGGTATATGTGTCCTGATTCAAATACAAAGGGAACCAGGAATCACAATCAATTTTAATTACAAGTTATATGTACAGAATTTATCAATATGAATCTTGTAATGACATATATTATTAATAGTATCCTATGTGTGTCAGTTGTGTAGTGGTAATCTGAGGTAATACTGGTTTTGTTTTGTTCAAGCTCTGTTGGTATTTGTCATCATGACTTCAATAGTTTGTCTTTATTGGAACTAGTATTGGAGATGTTCTCAGTTCCTGATATTAAAACAATTGAATTCCCCTCTTAATTTTATTTTACACTGTCATTTTAAGATGGGGTACATAATGTTGAGCTCCATGGCCACACTCTCTTATCTTTGGTGATGACTGCAGAAAAAGGCTCCTCTGCTCGATTACTTTAATGAGTTCTGGAGTCACCCCACTGGTTGCTATATGGACCAAGGAGTATGCTGTCCACCTCTGGCTTCAGCAAAGCTCTGACCAGGTGCTGCTCAATAACTTTAAGACCACGGTCCCTGAAACAAGAAGGATGTACCTTCTACTTCATAACTAATTGATACTCTCTTTCTACACTGAGCACAATACATCACAAACATTGAGTTCAGAGCGTTAGGCCAACTGTCAGCTTCATCTGAAATATTTTATACCAGTATTTCCCTCCCTAATGGTTACTACGCCTCTGCAATTCCAGCATTATTTCTTTCTAGTCAATCATCTAGGTGTCAGTGTACTGTTTGGCCATTCCATGCAGTTTTACTTTCCTCCGACACCTTCTGTTCAGGCTGGAGCATTATAGGCTTTACATCATGTTTGCTACTGAACTGCACATATATACAGACATAAATTATCAATTTACATTCAATTTTCATTAAAAGATATTGAATATTTCAAGCTTACCACAATTCATAGAATAATAAACAGTTTCGTTGACTGGCAATGAATATAGCACAACTCCGATCTGCCGATGTCCCAGGCTTTATTTTATAAAAAATATACACTGGTGCTCAACGCACTGCTTCTTAGTAGGTTTATTACAAGATGTGGCAATGAACAGACGCTCTGAATCGAGTATATTCGCAGCTCTACCCAATGAAACCATGTCTACACATCTTTTCAAAAAAGTACTCCTTTTCCACGTTTCCCCTGACAACACAAGATAGTATTTATAGCCCAACCAATCGTGTTTAGTCTTACATTTGTTGCGCTCCAATCAAATAGGAGTTTACATAGAGACTCATTTCCCGTACAATGGTGGCCTACAATTCTGCCACTGAGTGATTCTGATTTTGGTGCTGTCTGACACCCTCACTATTTTATTTTGGCTATAATTTGGTAATTCCTAGACTATTTGCGTAACGTTTTACATATTATTTGTCAGCAAGTCCTAAGGAACCCAAATGTACAAATTTAATGGAGCTAAGTGGCTGCGTTCAAAATATGCAATTTCTTCTACCTCCTGTTTCGAAGATGTGCTGTCTGGGTACTGTAATGTTTTCAAACGTAAACCCATCTAATGTCATCTTTTCTAATAAGCGTTTTCCAGGTTTTTAAAACCTAACTCTGGGATGGGTAGTGTATTTTATCACTGTCGATTTGAAATAAAGTTAGTGCATGTGGCCTTACACGCGTGACGGCAGCAATTGTGTATCGCGCGACGCGTGTTTAGTGTTGCATGTGTCCTGCCTTCATTCGCCCCTCTCTCTCTCCTGCTTTATCTGTCTTTTAGTTACGCCGTGTATAAAATGGAATGAATGAAATATTAAATTTAGGTCATGGATCAGTTTGCGTATCTCAAGGTTGTTCCAAGAAATACAGTACACGTTTCATTGAAGAAGGCGGGTAATAATACAGTAGGCTTTTACTATCAACGTGAAAGCGTTATAATTTGCAGACTAAGTAGAAAACGAGGGGGATTTTGCGTACAGTCATTGTGACAGCACTATTTCTTTTACCATTTCTCTTTTCTTTTATTAAATGTATTTGTTCGGCTTTATATTTACCTGATAATTTATATATGTGGATTAGAATATTCCACGACATCTCCCCTCTTAAAACAGACATTATATGTCAGTCCTTTATTCTATATACACATAGATAAATGTAAGTCAACTTGACTTTACTCTGCTGTGGTGCTATCATGGTTTTATGTAGTTGGGTCCATTCAGAGTAGGCACTACTCTTGAAATCTGCCTCGGACTTCTACAACCAATAATATATTTCGGTTATGTTACTGAACAGCCGCAAGTGTGAGTGCTTGTCTTAATGCTGCTTCGCAACCCGTATTCACCATTTCTCTTCTCTGAGTCTGCGCAATGACATGTCCAGAGAATATTATATTTCCCTCAAAATGTACGTTATGAGGAGATAACATATACCTGGTGATAGCAGAGTTTTCGTAGTGGATCCCATAATCTTCTTATTATCCTGTATGAAACATTCGGAATATCCTCAATCAAAGAGGCAACTCAGGGATTCATTACGTTCTTCCGAAATGTTTACATCCAACAATTTTCTCATCATTCTAGAGAAGACACTAGGCGCATTCTTCAATCCAAATGGCAATCTATTAAACTCATAGTGTCCTTCTGAGGTACTAAAAGCTAGATATGGTCTAACCTCAGGCTTTACTGGAATCTGATAGTATCCTTTACTCAGATCCACTTTTGAGAAATATTTAGCTTTATTTAGTCTGGCAAACAGCTGATTTGTATCCGGCAATGGATCCACCTGTCCTTCTGTAATAGCATTCAGTCTCCTGTAATCTATACAGAGTCTATGTTCTCCAGAGGGCTTCCTTAAGAGTACAACACCGGAACTATACGAAGATTCACTGTGCGAAATAATTCCTTCCTTCAACAGATAGTCTATCTCTTCCTTCAAAGCTTTCTCCTTAGCAAACGGAATCGAATATGGTTTCATACAGACAGGTGTGGGGTCTATCAGTTTCATATCATATTCCAATAGGTTTGTATGCCCTGGTCGGTCTGTTAACACCTCTGCATGATTATTTAGAACCTGTTGCACTCTCTCTTTCTGAGTTTTCGTTAAATGTGTACTGATTTTCACCTGTGCTGCTGTCTCACAGGGGTGTAATGGATATTCAAATGATGAAAGTGGTTCCTTTTTCATCTCCATGGCGATGGACAAGGTCAACAAGTGTGTCTCTTCCTGATGTTCTCTTTCCAAATATTTCTTCAGGAGATTCACATGATAGATTTTTTCTTTCCCCTTCTTATCTATCTTATAATTTGTTCTAGACACCTTCTCTAAAACTGTATATGGACCCTGCCATCCAATTTGTAACTTATTCTGACTCCCGGGGAGAAGAAGCAGTACCTTCTCTCCCACAGCCAAATCTCTGTCTTTCGCCTTCCTGTTATAATAGGCTGCATGTTTCTTCCTGGCTTGTTTCAAATTTTCATTGGCAAGTTTCCAGCCAGTTTTTAAACGAGTGGTCAGCTCATTCACATATTGGTATGAAGATGTAATGTTTTCCTCTGCCTTTTCATCAGTCCACGTTCTTAACAAAGCTACATATGGACCTTTAATTTTGTGGACCTCGTTGTCCATGCACCGGTATGGTCTCTTCCACTCGAAGCTCTATAGTGATGATTTTTCCTCCCAGAATTATCATTCACAAAACGACCGCTACCAATTTTTCTTTTGGGGCTTTCTCCCCACTTAAAATTCTTGATGAGAGATTTCCTCTCTGCATCCTCTTCCTCCAGTTTGTTTAAGTCCGATTGAGGGATTTTCGGCTTATACTGGGGTAAGACATCTTTTTGCACTCTCCGCATAGTGGCCATTGTAAAACTGTTAAGTGAAGCTTGTCCGTGAAAAGGGGCTTCCCATTCCATTTGGTCCACTTTATCAAATCTATTTTTCTTTTTATTATCAGGCCTAATTTTGCCCCGTGGCGTGTCCAGGTCCTGATCAATGTTCCCACTTGTGGGTGTTCCCTCATGTGCTATGCTACACCTTTCTACAAAATTCTCAATGTCCCATCTTGCTTTGGGCCAATAATAATTGTGAGCCACCTTTTGAATGATGGTACCTATCTTCTCATGGTCCCCATCTGGTTTCACATGTAGGCTCCTTATTAAGTCTGCCCTATATCTTTTAGGAAGTACCAGCTGTCCTTGACCTTTGGATCTAGCTCCAGTCTTCCTATACATCAACTTGTTTTTCATGTAAAAATCTCCCTTGCCTGGAGCCGTATGACAAGTTGACAATTTCCTGAAACAAGGCTTGAGGGTCTTGTCCCCAGCCTGTGCCTTTCTCATCTCTTCTGGAGTGGTATCCAACATAATATCCTCCTCCTGTCTTGAGGTCGACCTGACCTGAAGGGTGGCCATATACACAGGTTTCCTTCTGCAACGGTCAGTGTCATGATTGTCCATCTGACAATTTTTACACCACCTTTTTCCTTGGTTGAAAGATTTTCTTTCATCATATTTCCTTTCATCAAATTGTGGGGTTTTATTTTTATTTTCATACCGTGGCCTATCAAACTGGTGCTTACCTTTGTTTTGATCCCTAGGATCAAATTTATTAAAGTTCTGTGGTGCCCTAAAGTTATCCACTTGTTTCTTTTTATTACCTGTTACCTCTGCTTGAGCTGCTTGATACCTTTCAGCAACATTTAGCAACTCACCCAGCCTCTCTGCCCCTTGTTCCATGAGAAACTTTCTCAGGTCTGGAGCCATGGACTCTCTTAATTGCTCTATAAGGACCATTTCCTTAAGATCTTGGGTTTTCCCCAGAGAAGTCCATTTCTCCAAGTATGTCTCTATTCGTGCAGAGAACTGGTGATAGGTTTCACCTGACAGTAGTTTAGCATTCCTAAATTTTTTCCTATAAAATTCTGCATTCTTTTCATATCTTAACAAAAGAGCCTGCTTTAGCATGTCATAATTTTCCTGATCACCTCTGCTCATTTTTGCAAAAACTTCATAAGCTGCCCCACGAAGTCCTTGAGATAACTTTAAGCTCTATCTTTCTCTCTCTAACCCATACGTGGTAGCTAATAGTTCATACCTATTTAGATAGCTCTCTATATCATCGTCTTTCTCAACAAAATGATCTAAATGAAAATTCATAGCTGAGGTTGAGGCTCCTTGGCTAGCAGTGGCATCAGAGGCAAAGGGACTGGCACCATTTTCAGGAGCATGGCCTTTGAAACTCAAACTCCCTTAGTCGTAACTCATGTTCCCTTTGTAATCTTTTATCTTCTGCTTCCCTTTCTGCAGCTAATTTCTTCTCTTCTCTTTCTGCAGCTAATTTCTTGTCTTCTCTTTCTGCAGCTAATTTCTTGTCTTCTCTTTCTGCAGTCAATCTTCTTTCTTCTGCTTCCAATTTCTTAGCCTCAGCCTCAGTCTGCAACCTCTTAGTCTCAGCCTCAGCCTCAAATTGTAACTTCTTAATTTCCCTTTCAGCCTCTAACTTTCTTTCGGCTTCAAACCTTCTTTCTTCGCGTTCAATAAATTTGTCACATTCCGTAGTGACATAGGCACCATAACTTGCCCATCTAATCCTAACTCTTTTGCAGTCTGAACAGCAGCAGATCGAAATTTGGCTAGGTCCGCCATTGTCTATCAGGTAAGTTTATACAATGTCTAACTAACAATTCAATCTCTAAATATATATCTAATGGACAACACAGGCACCGAGAGCTCAACCTTATTTAATTCCACCCAAGGATACCTTTTAATTCTTATTATTCCCTGAAGTGAATTACCCCGAATATTTTTAATAGGGAAAGATTCAAAATCCCGAGAGCGAGACCCCAATATATGTGGTGAAGTGGGATGTTATAAATATTTATAGGGGACTTAGTGTACTGACTGAGATCAGCTGTGAAGGTATATATATATATCTAATAAGAGTAGTGTATTATATATAACCTTACTTGCTGCCACATATGTATACCTCAGTCAGAATTATTCTGGAATAGTGTGATGACTACGTTATATGTCTAGGGTATGTGTATGATGAAGTGTAAGTCATAACAACAACAGACAGATAAACAATTTAATTTATTCCACCACACTTGACAACACTGTGACACTCACATACATAAAACACTCTACGAGGATCTCTTAAAGGAGTCACTGATAACTTTTCAAATAACAATATGTATTCAGTGCTGTCATGAAGGTATATGTGTCCTGATTCAAATACAAAGGGAACCAGGAATCACAATCAATTTTAATTACAAGTTATATGTACAGAATTTATCAATATGAATCTTGTAATGACATATATTATTAATAGTATCCTATGTGTGTCAGTTGTGTAGTGGTAATCTGAGGTAATACTGGTTTTGTTTTGTTCAAGCTCTGTTGGTATTTGTCATCATGACTTCAATAGTTTGTCTTTATTGGAACTAGTATTGGAGATGTTCTCAGTTCCTGATATTAAAACAATTGAATTCCCCTCTTAATTTTATTTTACACTGTCATTTTAAGATGGGGTACATAATGTTGAGCTCCATGGCCACACTCTCTTATCTTTGGTGATGACTGCAGAAAAAGGCTCCTCTGCTCGATTACTTTAATGAGTTCTGGAGTCACCCCACTGGTTGCTATATGGACCAAGGAGTATGCTGTCCACCTCTGGCTTCAGCAAAGCTCTGACCAGGTGCTGCTCAATAACGTTAAGACCACGGTCCCTGAAACAAGAAGGATGTACCTTCTACTTCATAACTAATTGATACTCTCTTTCTACACTGAGCACAATACATCACAAACATTGAGTTCAGAGCGTTAGGCCAACTGTCAGCTTCATCTGAAATATTTTATACCAGTATTTCCCTCCCTAATGGTTACTACGCCTCTGCAATTCCAGCATTATTTCTTTCTAGTCAATCATCTAGGTGTCAGTGTACTGTTTGGCCATTCCATGCAGTTTTACTTTCCTCCGACACCTTCTGTTCAGGCTGGAGCATTATAGGCTTTACATCATGTTTGCTACTGAACTGCACATATATACAGACATAAATTATCAATTTACATTCAGTTTTCATTAAAAGATATTGAATATTTCAAGCTTACCACAATTCATAGAATAATAAACAGTTTCGTTGACTGGCAATGAATATAGCACAACTCCGATCTGCCGATGTCCCAGGCTTTATTTTATAAAAAAATATACACTGGTGCTCAACGCACTGCTTCTTAGTAGGTTTATTACAAGATGTGGCAATGAACAGACGCTCTGAATCGAGTATATTCGCAGCTCTACCCAATGAAACCATGTCTACACATCTTTTCAAAAAAGTACTCCTTTTCCACGTTTCCCCTGACAACACAAGATAGTATTTATAGCCCAACCAATCGTGTTTAGTCTTACATTTGTTGCGCTCCAATCAAATAGGAGTTTACATAGAGACTCATTTCCCGTACAATGGTGGCCTACAATTCTGCCACTGAGTGATTCTGATTTTGGTGCTGTCTGACACCCTCACTATTTTATTTTGGCTATAATTTGGTAATTCCTAGACTATTTGCGTAACGTTTTACATATTATTTGTCAGCAAGTCCTAAGGAACCCAAATGTACAAATTTAATGGAGCTAAGTGGCTGCGTTCAAAATATGCAATTTCTTCTACCTCCTGTTTCGAAGATGTGCTGTCTGGGTACTGTAATGTTTTCAAACGTAAACCCATCTAATGTCATCTTTTCTAATAAGCGTTTTCCAGGTTTTTAAAACCTAACTCTGGGATGGGTAGTGTATTTTATCACTGTCGATTTGAAATAAAGTTAGTGCATGTGGCCTTACACGCGTGACGGCAGCAATTGTGTATCGCGCGACGCGTGTTTAGTGTTGCATGTGTCCTGCCTTCATTCGCCCCTCTCTCTCTCCTGCTTTATCTGTCTTTTAGTTACGCCGTGTATAAAATGGAATGAATGAAATATTAAATTTAGGTCATGGATCAGTTTGCGTATCTCAAGGTTGTTCCAAGAAATACAGTACACGTTTCATTGAAGAAGGCGGGTAATAATACAGTAGGCTTTTACTATCAACGTGAAAGCGTTACAATTTGCAGACTAAGTAGAAAACGAGGGGGATTTTGCGTACAGTCATTGTGACAGCACTGTTTCTTTTACCATTTCTCTTTTCTTTTATTAAATGTATTTGTTCGGCTTTATATTTACCTGATAATTTATATATGTGGATTAGAATATTCCACGACACCATGCACATGCAAATTTTGGCTCTAAAGTAACCTGAAGTAATTTTGATGTGCAATCCATAGACCTGAAAGTATGATTGTGTAGCAAAGGCGCCTTCTATAGCAGCTAATTGCTCTTCTTGGTCACCAATTTTATCAGCTCTGAAGAAAGTGGTTAACGACGAGCTTGATGCAGCTGTAACGACGGCTCTCTTATGTTTCTCACTGCTTATGTGGTTCTTAATATCAACACGTCCACTATGGCTTATCGAAAACCCGGAGGCACATATATTGCATCGTACATTGAAGTTTTATGTACTCTTTTTAATAAACGGATATTCCTTTTGTAAATCTTCATTGAAACTGCATTTACGCTTTGGTACCATTTTCTTACAACAATAATAAAATATGCACAAATAGTTCACCATTTAAATTAAATAAACGTATACCGTACGCAAAATCTTGGTACTTTACCACTACCTAAAATTTCAAATAACTGCGAATATCACATTGGAACTACAAAACTAATTCGCGGTCCTGACAACCTCTTGTGCTGTTTCGGCACCAGCAGTTCACTAATAATTAAAAATTCCCTCAAGTCAGCCACGGAATAATAATTTGTTTTTTTAATCTGTGAGATTTATGCCAAATTGGCAAATTCGTCCAAAACCGGGACAAATTGGCGTCCCGGATTGCATAAAAAAAAAAAGTCGGGACAAATTATCAAAAATGGTCGAAAACCGGGACTGTCCCGGAAAAACCGGGACGTCTGGTCACCTTATGCACCACATATTCACATGCTCTTGTAGTGGTGGTTGTTGTAACAATTGGTTTGACATGATGAGGTTACCAGCCTCATGTACAACTTTATATTAGTCGCCTTGTACGACATGCCTGATGGTGCAGTAGACCAATTCTTTCTTTGTCGATTCACAGACCCCGGGAACTACAGCGGAACATTGGCTGTAATTTATCACCAATAATTCCTTCTTCGCGCCTTGGTGATCCTTTCTGGCAATTTCTTTTCTGTACATCCATTGATGGTAATGTAGTCCTGTAGCAGATACTGCTGTATGTCAATGAAGTGTTAGAGACTTCACGATAGTACGTCTCAGGTTTATATCGTGGTTTGACCACTTCCAATTCTCGCTGCCTTTGCCTTCCCTAACTCAAAGAGCCAGGTACCCATTTACAGCTGGGTAGTTTGGAGCCTGCCACTAGCTGCTTTCGTTTCTGGAAAAAGGAGTTCAAGAACGGAAATAAAAAGGAGTAGATAATTATTTAAAACATAAGTAATTCAATGACGTGCAGGAAACACAGCTTCCCTATCTCAGAGCAGATTCAGGTACCCATTTACAGGCAGGAGTATGACAATACCAGGTTTCGAACCCGCAACCTTTCCGTCTGCTGTGGTGTTCTGACACGGAAAAATATTTCAGAATAGTAACAGTAATCGTGACATAAGAGTATCTCATTCCCCTTTTAGTATATCGAGAAGGAAAGAGGCGAAACTCCTTCCTGATTGGGGAATACGTCTTATATCGGTTATATTACCTCCTGTTGCTGTTCTAGAGAGAATATTTCCTGTTGAGTGTTCTTCAAAGATCGCTTCTTTTTATAGGATTATATTTAATGTGCGACCCTCAAAGCACAATCCTCTGTGCTGTGGGGCCCACTTCTGTAATGGATTGTTGGTTTGAATAGCTTGATAGCAAAATGAAGTAGCAAATTTTCTTCTCGAGTAGCCGGCTGCATGCCCAAACATTGTAGGTTGCCTTTTGTGACATGTATGATAGCTTGTAGTCGTCCTATTCTTTGTTCTCATTTTGAGCCTCATACGGAATAAAAAGGTACAAGTAGTGACTTGGCAGGAACTGTTGTAGGGTTTTGAAGTGTTGAAGACTTCATTGCATTAAGTCTCAGCTTTATGGAGTGCCATGACTAGTTCCCTTCCTGACTCCGGTACAAATTTACAACTGGGTTGACTGGAACACGACGCTAGCTAGTTCCGATCCTGGAACCCAGTTAACCTTGCCGGGAGAAGGAAACGCTGTAACCTTTTAGCCGACTGGGAGTCACATACAGAGTGAGAAAGTATAAAGAAGACACTAAAATACATTGACAACATTGCTCATGACTAGAAGGGTTTTTAACTGTATTCCACAAGCCGTATGATGCGCCAGGATATGGTACATTATTCTCCCAAAAGCCACATTGTATGCCTATTTGGTTATAGTTAATTTTCCTTATGTCTGCGCTTTACACGATACAGACCAAACTTACTTATTACGAGGGGGCTTTAAATGAAAACCTTAAATTTGCGATAGAAATTCGAAATACCGTGACATTGTCATGTAAGTTGGCAGTATTGTTGCTAAGGACGTCAACAGTGTCCTGCAGGTGACATCACGGTGCAGACAAACTACATGACGTTACAGTAGGCGTTTAAAGATGGCCGCCCCACTAGTGACATGCACCAAAGAGGACCTGCGTTCTGTTATCCGTTTTTTGAACAGCGAAGAAACCTGTAGAAATTCATCGGCGAATGAAGGTCCAGTACGGTGATGCATGCCTGTCACTCCAGCAAGTGTACGAGTGGAGTAGGAAATTCCGAAACGGCGTGAGTTCTGTGACAGACTGTTCTCGACCGGGTCAGGCACACCGAGTAGTGACCCCAGAGTCAATTGCAGCAGTTGAACGCACCGTGATGGAAAATCGCCGAGTGACTGTGAATGAAATAGCCGCACTTCTTGACATCAGTCAAGGTTCAGCACACCACATCATCCATGATGTGCTCCAGTTCCACAAAGTCACTGCAAGGTAGGTGCCACGGCAGCTTACTCCAGAACTTAAACAATGACGTGTTGATGCATGTCAAGAAATTTTGCGGCGCTTTGAAGCAGAAGGTGATGGTTTCCAAGTGTGACAGCGCCATCTTGAGGTCTGTCGTTCTCGGCGCTGGCCCCATCTGGTCAGTCATATTGTCTATGTGGTTTAGTGCCTTTTGATCACGTTATCTTCAAGCAGATTTATTACAAAGCCATAATAAGCCTACATATTAGTTGTGTTTTTGCTCTAGTTGTGTAAATCTGTGTTTTCATGCATTCTGGAGCAATAATCGCGTGTGTAATCTGTGTGGCGTAGATTAATACGCGTAGCGCGCAGTAAATTGAGTGGTTAGGCCAGGGCCTATAAAAGGGGTAGCAAGTGGCGTCGTCGGCAGGATTGACAGACAGCACGCAGTGAAGCAACTCTTCAGCAATCAGAGCAGCAACAGCCGAAACAGTAGAACACCCAGTTCAGTGCGAGGCGAGGGACGGGATCAACCAGTTTGTCAAGATTTCTAGTCAACTCTACTAGCAACAAGATGGCGGCACGCAACACACGTGCTGCTAGTAGAACTGATAACGAAGATGTGGATGAGGTGGATGACCCTGTAGTAGGGCTGGATCGTCAACCAGAACGAGTACAGTACATCGTGGTACCTACTCACAAGAGAGTGCGGTGCTTTGGGGAGCGCACGGGTCCTACGGCTGCGGAATATGTCAGAGAGGTGAGAGCTGCCTGGAGAGTAGGGATGATGAGTAAAGAGGACCAGGCAGATGTTATTCTTGACAGTGTGACCCCAAGTGTCCGTAGGGAGCTGAGGATTCAGGCTGATGACGGTGACCCAGAAGCAATGCTACATTCCATTCTTAGGGTGTATGGGGAGCGTCGGAGCATCCCAGAAGTAATGGCCGCGTTCTACTCTACCCGGCAAGGTGCAAGGGAGTCTCTTTGGGAATTCTCCCATCGCATTCACGAGGTGTTTGAAAGTGTTGTAAGGGCACAAAAGCAGAAACAAACGTCACTCCCTTGGCGCCATCCTTTCTTCGTGACCAGTTTGCTGCTTGTCTGAGAGATGACCTACTAAGAAAGCTTGCAAAGGAAATGATCATCAAGGAGCCTACAGCATCGTTCACGTCGGTGAGGGACTATGCCCTACGGTTTTTGGAGACTGAGCCCACTTCTGGGGCTGGTGTTGCCAGTGTCGAAGCAGCTTCGGGGGCTGGTGTTGCCAGTGTTGAAGTGGCAAGAACAGAGACTGTGTCAGATACGCATGCATTAAACGCAGAAGTAGAGCGGCTGAGAGCGCAGGTGGCTCAATTAGAGGCTAAAATTGATGCGATGTCTCAGGAGCAGGGGAGACGTACCAGGACAGTTCGTTGTTTTAGATGCAGAGAACTAGGCCACGTACAGAATCGATGTCCACAGGCGTTAAACTAGACCCCTCTGCGGCTGGGAGTCAGGTTACAGAAGGGGAGCAGAATGGCTCAAAGATAAAGATGGTTGGTGGTCGACCGGAGTGTGAGGTGCTTATTGCAGGGAAGAAAGTCAAAGGCGGCCAGGGATGTAAGGGTAGCAGGAGGCGACCCAGGGCACCAAGGAAGCCTAGGAAAATAAGATGCTTCAACTGTGGAGACCTTTCGAACCACATGGCAGCCAAGTGTCCCCAGGGCCCGCTTCCTAAGCGATGTTTCCATTGTAGGTCCCCGGACAATTTGATATCGGTTTGCCCATCAAAGAGCGCCCTCTCTAAGCGTACCAACACATCTACATTGCCGTCACAGTGCAAGCCAAGAGATGGCCGTGGCAACTGTCACCATAAGGGCGCCAGGAAAAGTGGTCGGCATTTAGAGGAGGAGACTCATCTAAAACTCGTTGAAGGACACTTTTCCAGGCGACGAGGGGCTCCCGTAAGAGGAGAGCCACCGTTGCATTGTTTTGCAGCACTCCGGAAAGGCAGAGATGTGACAAGCTGTCGTGTTCTACTCCACTACAGGTCGGAGAATTGGTGAAGAAGAGAATGCACGACGCTGAGAGATCCGAGATTCGTGATATGTGGTCAGAAGACGAGTACGTTGTAGTTCGTGCTCCCACAATGACAGGGGGTCCATATATCATCCAATGAATGGACAGAGCGAGTCCGAGCATTAGAGTAACCAGCAATGACCTGAGACGAAGTGAAGGAAAAGGTGATCCTCCAGATTTGGAGAATACGACTGAAGCGCCTGATTTAGTGCAGTTGTCGGGACGATAACAAAATCAGGCGGGGAATATGTGACAGCGCCATCTTGAGGTCTGTCGTTCTCGGCGCTGGCCCCATCTGGTCAGTCATATTGTCTATGTGGTTTAGTGCCTTTTGATCACGTTATCTTCAAGCAGATTTATTACAAGGCCATAATAAGCCTACATATTAGTTGTGTTTTTGCTCTAGTTGTGTAAATCTGTGTTTTCATGCATTCTGGAGCAATAATCGCGTGTGTAATCTGTGTGGCGTAGATTAATACGCGTAGCGCGCAGTAAATTGAGTGGTTAGGCCAGGGCCTATAAAAGGGGTAGCAAGTGGCGAAACTGGGATTGTTGAGACAGCCGCCCAGTGAGAACAGACGAAGAAGACACACAAGAGCCAAGCTGTAAATGCCTTGAGCACGTGAGTTAATTTAAATTAGCATTAGTTTTCTAGGATTCTGAAATTATATCGATGTGGCTATTTTAATGTTTAATGGAATAAATAGATAGATAGATAGATGTGAAAGTTTAAGAGCGATTATTTCATTCTTCAGAAAGGCAGACATAGTAGTGGTGAGGCTATTTCACTGCGAAATTTAGATAAGATTAACAATCGCAAGATAGCAACCTCGTGGTGATAAAAGGCGGTGATAGCGAGTCTGAGCAAACACGCTCCGCGTGTTAAACCTATAATATGTTATGCCGAGCGACACGCGGTGTATTTAGTTCCAGTTTTTGGTTAAAGCCAAGAATATTATTCTTTAATGTAAGAGTAATTTTATTTTATCCTTTAATGTAAAAGTAATTAAGTGTATTTCACGATTATTGATTATTCTACTGTTTATCTTTAGTGGTTACTTAGAAGGGAGAAATAGTCATTTAGATTTCTGGTGCGTAAGGCAAGTTGAGACAGGTGTTTCTCTGTTTGCTCCCGGTGGAGCATGGAAACACCAATGCGGCTGGTGTCCACCACAAGTCAACAGAAGCATTTTTACTTTTTATGCTGTTACAGTGGTTGTTCCTGTAATAATGTGTTTCATGTGATGAGTTCCCAATCTCGTCAGGGGTCACATATGACACGTTTGTGGCCAGGCGCACCAGTCGTCACTTACGACATGTTCAGAGTGCGGGAACGAGTATTGATGTGGGTCGGTTGAGAGGTAGTAGTTAATTCTCATTATTGAGATTATTTGTTGTACATGTATTGAAGAATATTATTTTATGTCCAGTTGATTATTATTGTTATGTGAACATGGTTTGTGAGAGCACGTGGGCGTACTTAGAGTTGTATATTTCTCTCCTCCGCTCCTGAGGGAGCATGGGGCCACCGGTGTGGTTTGCCTCAGCATGAAGCATTCAGATGCTCTTGCAGTAGTGGTTTCGGTAGCAACCTATGTTACCCGGTGCGATTGCCAGCCTCATGCACAACACCATACTAGCCGCATTGGACGACACGCATGAGTGTGTGAGATAGTTGATGATATCAGGTGGGCGCATGTTTTCTGTATGGTAAGTGTTATTATCCATGCTATTGATTTTCACTTAGACGTTGTTTTATTTATTATTTTTCAGACAGTCTATGAACACTGACTGGGTGTTCGTTTGATTGTTTGTTGGATTGGTTGTTTGGTGTTCGGTTCTGTTCGGTAGAATTAAATGTTGATCTGCATAAGGCTTTGGGTTGCTTGAATTGTTAAGTCTGCTGCTGAGAGGGTTGCAAGCAACCAATAATTGCAACCCCTGTCAAACGATCCTTTATAAATTTTCTTGGTGCACGGGTCTTGGGTGTGAGGTACCACCTAGCGCCCCTGTCACACTAGCAAGAATTGTTACTGGAGATGAAACCGGGATTCACTACCACCAGCCGGAGCCCAAGAGAGCGAGCAAGGAAATGCTCCATACCTCCTCACTGAAACCGAAGAAGTTCCGCACGCTGCCATCTGCAGGGAAGGTTTGCTGACTCTCTTTTGGGAAGAACGAGGCGTTATTTTAGAGCACTACATGCCCAGGGGGAACACTGTCACCAGTGCCACGTATACAGATCTTCTCAGGAATCATCTTCGACCCGCATCAAATCCAAACGACGTGGACTTCTAAGTACAGGTGACTTGTTGCAACATGACAATGCTCAGCCCCATACTGTCCGTGCAACGGTTGCAACCATCGAGGACCTATACTTTGAGTATCTTCCACATCCACCGTACTCGCCAGACCTAGCCCCAAGTGATTACCTCGTCTTTGGACCACTCAAAGAGACGATGGGAGGAAAGACTTTCAGGTCCGATGAAGAGGTTCAGCAGGTGGTGCTTGAGTGGCTACACACGCGACCAAAAGAATTCTTTTCTAGAGGAATCCATGCACTTTGTAGGCGCTGAGGGACTTGTATAGAACGCAATGGTGACTACGTCGAAAAATGATACAGTTGTGTGTTACTTTTTCTTCATAAATCTAGAAAAAAAAATATTTAAGGTTTTCATTTAAGGTCGAACATTTTCGACTTACAACACATGGAAATATTCTTAAGTTAACTAACAATATCATCATCACCATCATTTAACTTAGCGCTACTTGTGGAACATGGAGCCACCATTATAGCTGGTCACCTTGCAAGAATCCTGCGCCAAGCATCCACATGCTCCTACAGAGGGGGTTTCTCAGGCAGATTACTTTAAATGATGCGATTGCCATCACTATACGCAACCTCATGTTAGTTACCTTGTCTATGTATGTATGTATATATATATATATATATATATATATATATATATATATATATATATATGATATGTATATATATATATATATATATATATGTATATATATATATATATATGTGTGTGTATATATAAATGTGTGTTTGTGTGTGTGTGTGTGTTAACTGTTTGTCTTAAAGCAAAGGGGCGAAAATTTGGCATCCGCGTTCTTGGCTTCGGTACAAACGTAAAGACTGCCTGACAGAGAGAGAGAAAGAGAGAGAACGATAGAGAGCGAGAGAGGGTTAGAGTGAACTATTTAAGAGCAAGGTTGTGGAGTCGGCAAAAAAAAAAAGAGTCGAAGTCGGAGTACGGTCATTTTTTACCGATTCCACTAAATACGACCGACTCCGACTCCACAGCCCTGGTTACAAGTCTATTTTCCACATGAGCTGAACGAATAATGAGAATAGAAGATGATCTTGTAGACTGTATGAAAAATTATACTTCACGGTTAATCGTTTCCAGGTTAATGTTCAACGTGTGTTTTTTCTTCTTTTGTAAATTGTCTCCCTTGCCTTTGCCCGCAGCTGCTAATAATTTATTATGGCCCTTTCCCCTTTTTGTTCCCCTTTTCATCTGTCTCCCCCAACTGTGGCATCTGCGTTGATCACCTTTGACCTCCTGTCTAACATATAAGCACGACTCAGGTTTATCCATTATTTAGCGCAGCTGGTGCACGCTGGTCTGTTTGTTTTGTCTGTATATATATTTTTTTTTCTCAGAGCAGGTAAAGCGTTCAGACTTCCATTATTTCATTGTTTTCACTGGTTAGCTTAAACGTGATTTCACCTGAAAAGATATTTATCTCGTCATTGAGATAAGGAAGGAAAGACGGAGGACTAAGAGAAAGAAAAGATGAAATGTGTTTGAATTAAACCTACCATTGCAGACTCAAATGCCATCTGTACAACAAATTAAAAATCGGACAGACAGATATGTGCTCATGTGGGGTGGACAAACAGACTCGGTCGGCTCCATGAGAGGAACAGGGTGGTAGCATAGCCTTCTCCAGCACAATTGAGGGAGAAATTGTATGGTGACGAGAGAAGCCTAAGGCGGACTACTAGCTTTAAAAGAGAGATAGGTGTGGTTATTTAAGAGCGAACGAAGAAGTGGTGTGAATTTTATCGCTTCGCCATATGTAAAGAGGTAATGGAGAACTGATGCACAAACAGTGGAAGAAAAAGGTAGTCAAATATCTGATACTGCCGTAAGGGAGTGAAATGTTAGAGACTTCATCATAGTAGGTACAGCTTTATGAGGTCCGGTGACCAGTTCCCTTCCTCACTGCCTTTGCCTTCCAAAACTCAAGCATCATGGTACCCTATTACAGCTGGGTAGACTTGAACGTGACGCTACTACGTTTCGAGTTCCTAATCAGGAAACTTTACTGCGGTCAGGCAAACGGTGTAACCGCTGTGCCAGTCGGACACTCTTACAGTGTTTTTATTTTAATTTTATTATTTATTGAAAGTTTCATAGAACGAGTGAATGAACTCATAGATAGACATGCAAGTACGCAAGCAGATGAACAAGCCATCCAGTGACAGAGAGAGTGAGAGAGAGAGTGAGGGAGAGAGAGCGGGAGAGAGAGAGTAAGAGAGAGAGAAAACGAGAGAGAACTAAATAAAATACCCGTTGTCACATTGTATTCACGAGCCCCTATAATAACAGGCATGAAAATCTAATAGCTTTTAAAATACAGGAAACTAAGAGCCAGGGATCCAGACCTCCCGGACGACCCAGAGTTCGCTGGAAGGACAACATAAGACAATCTCTGAAGGACAACATGAGACAATCTCTGAAGGACAACATAAGACAATCTCTGAAGGACTGAGAGGACTAGATTGAAATCAGGCCAGGAAGAAGACAGCCGAAATGACAGTATGACGCTCTCTCTGCAAAACCTCGACAACCCAGGGAAGAAGAGAAACGACTAAGTAAGTAAAAGCCAACAGCAGTTGATAGCACCCTGATAAAGCTGATATTTAACTTCTCTTCAGATACTTATAAGGAGCCCGCTGGGAAAAAGAAAAGAGGGCAAAGCCAACGATTTCACGGAAAAACATCAGTAACAGGTCTTCAGTAAGGTTTAAAAAAAAAGATCCCGTTACACGCCCATTGAGGCATATTGGGAATATGGTGTTAGGCCCATATTTTCTTGACCATACGGCTGTAGCGATTCCACCTTTTGTGGTAGCATTAAGACTTGAATTATATAGTGAAGGTTAACTTCGGCGAGGTCCCTTCTTTAAACATTTGATAAGCCATGTAGATATGCCGGTAACAGTTTCACATTCAGCCTTCTTGCACAAACCTGATCTCCAACAATAAAGAAGTTGCGAAGGCCAGGTTGGACGTTAGGACGACATAAGTTTAATCAGATTACAAGCTCCATTCAATTCATCAAATAGATATATTTTAGACGATGGCATAACCTAGCCAGTCTTGAGCGTCGCTATTCAGTCTGCTAATGACAAGATGTCCTCGACATTTGTTGCAGAATTTATTTAACATGTGCCAACTCACGTACCTCAGAATACAGCATACACTTCTCTCAATATAAAGCTTTAGCATCGACCCAACGCAGCATGTGGGCGATCTAAATGTAGAAACACTTTAGGACTCTGTAGAATTAACACATTCTAGGAGCTGAACAAATATGCGTCCGTACACCTTGAAGAACACATAGAAAAGGCCTCGAATGCTCCTTGACTTCTGCCAAGCTGAGACCGGTTTTTTACTTCTGCTAAAACTGTACCAAAAGTCAATGACGTACTTCCGGGTAACCCTGGATACCGTATATCAATAACATGGTATCAACAATCGATACCTATATGATAAAGACCGATATGTTATGAGTTTTAATCATAACAACGGCACACTTGGGATGATGTGATCAGCATCACGCCGGCCGCCTTTAACCTTCCCAGAGTTGCTTTGGGACTTAATTCATGAAGCTGGATCGACCCCGGAGCCGTTTGCGGTCTAAAAAATCCCACCTCAACTGGGGATTGAACCATGGACCAATGAGCTCAGAAACCAGTGCACTACCGCGGCTCTAACAGGTCTTCGGTAATGGAGGATATATTTGGAGAGTTGAAGAAATGCGGTAGAGGTACACAAAGGATACCCCGTGTAAGGTCTGATGCAGTGGCGGAACTGCATCATACTTTATATAAGGAAGACCCTATTGCCTGGTAACACATTAAATGGGGTCTTCATTATAAAAATGGCTCAACAACTATAATCATTATACGGCTAATCTGTAAAAAAAATTAATCTATTTACTTCGTTATCATCAGCATCATCATCAGGAGCTTAGCATAAAACAGATATGGGCGACGCCCTTCTTCCTATGTCATCAACTCAAGATCTGTTCATATCTTTTGTTTTATCCCTTTCATTTCTGTCTCCAGAAACTGGCACGTGCTATGAGTTTAACCTGGGAACAAAGGAAACTAAAAGGATATAGCTAACGGCGAGAGTCCCTTCTAACATCTATCTTCCAGGGCCTAATCGGTGCTGGGGCCCTCTTGACGTTCCCGATTCCCTCAGGCAGTAGTTACGCCGCTGGTCCGACGGTCTCTGCTGAGATGAAAGAAGTATAGAAACAGGATGAAAACCACAATGTAATTAAATTTAGGAGTTAAATATACTATAACCAGGGTGGCCATATCGCGATTCGCGAGCCGTATGGGGGTCTCGAGCCGCATGTGGTTCACGTTAGCCTGTGGGTACCGTTGCCAGTTCGTATCAGGAATTGTCGTGTCTAGATAGGTTTTAAAGTTATTTAAGGTCACGCCTGAGTATAGGGGATGGTAATAATACGTGAGAAGTAAAGGTGTAAGAAAATAGATTTTCACGAGTGGATAGTTTAAGGAGAAGATCTGTCTCGGGACTGAGTAGTTTCTCTAGTCCAGCCTATCTATACGACTATAATTTAGTATAAGACAATCTTTCGCCTCCCTATATCTAGAAATATACGTTTACCTAAACACTCACACACAGTTATGTGACAACAAGACACACAAACGTGAAAAAGCTATGGTTAATTGGGTATGGGTCTGACCAACACACAAAGTGTAGTTCTTTTTGTTGTTTATTATCAGTAAACTTTACAACATCGAATATCTAAAAAGAGAAAGATCAAATACATCAGAATTACATATATAGAAAAATAACAGAATACCTGTGCCCTCCCGTCATTGAGAAGATAATAACCCAACAAGTTAATAACCCCAAAGGTTAAAAGTTTAGCACTAGGTTACAGTATAGACAGTAAAAAAGGGAAAAAAGGATTCCGTTACACGCTCATTGAGGCATTTTGGGAATATGGTGTTAGGCCCATATTTTCTCGACCATCGGCACACTAGGGTTGATGTGGTCAGCATCACGCCGGCCGCCTTAACCTTCCCAGAGTTGCTCTGCTACCCAATTGGTGCAAGGTCGACCCAGGAGCCGTTTGCGTCCTATAAAAAATCCCACCTCATATGGGGATCGAACCATAGACCACTGAGCTAGGAAGCCAGTGCACTAACCACTTTGCTGCCGCGTCATAGACAGTAAAGAAAGAACTAAATTCCTACTAAACGTTATCCCATAAAATTAAACAATAGTCAAACAGAGTGCAGATGATACAATGTTTCCTGTACTAAAGAAAATATTTCACTCTCTCTCTCTCTCTCTCTGTCATTCTGTCATACGTGGCCACACAATCTCGCTTCTTACCCTATTCTTGGTGAAACAGTCTGTTGGACGTAAAAAATCCATGAATATGTATATAAGGTCCAGAGTATTTATCTTCCGAATTGGGCCCCAGTCCCTCCACTAATAATTAAATGTTATAAGGGGGACGCCTAATTTGGTAGTTGATTCCTGAATAAACACTGTCACCTTGAATAGTTAATGCCGAGACTCTCTGAGATCTGGTTTTCACAGTAAACAGTAGGAAAACATCTGATTGCTATAAAAAAAACTGTTAATTATTGTTAATTGATGATGGTGGTAAATCCTATCGGCTGTCTCTGTGGTGAGTGCCGAATTTGAAACAGCGTAACTTGCTGGATAAATCCGATGAAAATGACTGTCAAAAGTCGGGAGAAATGTTATATCTTTCACACACCAGTGGGCTGATAAAATTGCATAAATAATTTCTGGTGTTTATAGTCCAGTTAAATTTACTATTAAAATGTCAGTTAGTCTCTGTGGCCGGTCCTGTTCACAACTGAACTTGGAGACGCGTAAGCCAAAAGAAGACAACTTTAATCCAATCAGTAAATGGAGCAAAGGCCAACATAGACCACAATGGACCAAAATATAGACCCAAATAAAGCCAAATAAAAGACCGCTGGTCGCCGTTGATCAGGTCATGTCTAAGGATGGAGAAACATTATGAAAAAATGCTACTAATATATATCTACATATAAGCACACGGTGTCTCTAGCCTATTCCTATCTGGTCAGTTATTATTTAATTATCCATACGCGCACTTTAACAAATATCGCCTGTCATTAATAACTCTTAGATTGTCGGCGTCTGTTTGTTAAGTCGCATGATATTTAAACAACCGTCACTTACTAAAATCACACATAATGAAATATAACGTGAATTCTATTCTGTCAATTATCAGTCGCGCCTAGTGTATTAATTAGTCAACTATACCGTCTCTTTCTGTGTGATAGCGGGTGGAAAAATTATCATTACTGAACAACTGGTACACAACTAGCTACGCGTTATTTTCCACTGATTCTAACACCTAGAAAATCACAGTGAATTTAAGATGATAAACCTTTAACACTTTAATACGCTAAGCACAAATTTATATTACCAGAAATCCAGAATGAAATCACCACGAAACTATTAACACATCTATTTCCAATGGTTCTAGATACCGTGTTTAGACTCTCCGAAAAATTATGAGCGACACTGATAACTGATTTTGGGAAGACACAGTTTATATACCATCATGTTATTATGATCTCTAGAGGATGTTAATTTTCACACTCTGTTTCCTAGCAGAGAAATCTGAAAACTACGTTTCCCCGATAAAGGGTTTCCACGGTCGCTCTGTTCGGCGTTGCTAACCGACAACAGAGGTTTAAACCGTGTAACGGGCTTCCTTCCGAGATTTTCTCCGTTTCTCGAGATCAAAGCGTTATCTCTCCCTGAGTACGAACATCGAAGAGTACACGGGAATTTCGTTTTAGCCCGTGCGACTACTTCGAAGAGGTCCGTTGTTTCCACGCGCATCTGTCTGCTATCTGATGATTGACAGATCAGCTTGCGTGGGAAACTCAGGTAAACAACACCATGTTCGTTCCCTGTTTAGACTGGCAGGTCGCGGAAGTTGGTAATATGTCTGTTTGTTTACATCTCAAGGAAAAGAGGAGTGGATTAAAAGTGAGTAATGCAGTCTGTCAAATGCTAGACTTTGTTAACGAATCTTAGAACGCCACGAGATCACGGAAGGCTGTCGGATACTGTCGGCTATATTTCCATTATACGTCACAGGAATTATATACCACCTTTGGTTAATAACGTTCAGTAATTTTTTAAAAAGAATATTCTATAATTTTACCATAGAAATTTAACAAAACCATTATTAGGAAGGTGGTATATCAGTGACATTCATCACCAAGAGCTAATGCTTAGTGATGGTGGATCAAAGCCAATACAAGATCAGTGACGTTCATAAAAATAAAAAATTAATTATGTGGACATATAATTATATACAACATAAAAAAAAAAAAAAGTATATTGACGAGTTGTAGAGTAGTCGCTAAATAAGCAGCGTACAGCATGTCAGCGCTGGGCACAATTCACAGTCAATAAAGAACATCGTCTGCTTACATATTGACATCGCTGTAATGGACTTAACGTGGGTCCTCGTTTTATATATATATATAGGCTATATATATAGGCTATATATATAGGATATATATATATATATATATATATATATATATATATATATCCTATATATATAGCCTATATATATATATATATATATATATATATATATATATATATATATATATATATATATATATATATATATATTCATATATAATTGGGGAGGGGGTAGGGTGATAGAGAATTTTATGACTGAAAGGGTGACGGAAATAGGAGGAAAGTTAGAATACGACTGAATACCATATTTCGAATAAAGTTAAATACAGGTTTAGAAACTGTTGACTTAGAGAGAGAACGTAAATTTAAAACTATGTTTGAGGAGATAATATGACATATGTCGGGGGGAATAAGATATTTTGTTAAGAAAGATGATGAAAATATTTGCTGGAAATAGAAACCCTTGAATGATAAGTGGAATGAGATGACGATTGAGAGAGGAATTCAAGAGTTTCCACGTGAGTTTAAATAGATAAAGATTGAAACGATAAGAAGCGCGTAGACTAATGTTAAATGTCATGAAGATTTTGAATTGGAGGCACCTCAAGAATTAGATAAATACGAGAAAGTATACTCGTCAAAACAATGACGAGAGAAGTGTTAAAGGCAGCATCATAAATATTCACCATCTGCGGCACATTTAGAAGACTGAGATGTAGGAATAGGTAAATAGAGTGTAATTTGACTAATTACGTAACAGCTATTTAATCAGACATTTTTGTAAATGTACTGTTATCTTTAAATCGTTTGCCTTTATAGCCTGTGGCCTGGATATATACTTTAAGATTGTCTGGTTCCTTCCTTACGTTACAGCTACAGAAAGTTTTTGATTGTCGTGACAAAAGCTAAAATCCCGGCAAACTGCCAAGTCTCACTGCGAAAGGAAGGCTACTATCGCTTGACTCAAAATTTAAGCGTGGAATCAAAACTTGTTCGCCTTAATTACTGCCTGTGATCATTTTGTTGTTGTTCATTCATATCCCTCCACTCCCAAAGGAGCATAGACCTTCAACAAACACATGCCAAGTCCTCCTGTCACGTGCCATCATCTCAAGTTCTTTCCACGTTTTCCTCATCATTTTCACCTCTGTTTCCAGCTCTCTTCTCCGTGTGCTTCTCGGTCTACCTCTGCTTCTCATGCCCTGGGGGTTCCAGAACAAGGACTGCCTTGTAATGCTATTAACAGGTCTCTTCAGTATGTGTCCTATCCATCGCCATCGTCTTCTTCTCATCTCTTGTTCCACTGGCACTTGTCTAATTCTTGTCATCAGTTCCACGTTGGTAACCTTGTCATACCATCAATTGGTGTTTGCGTAGAATAGAGGAATGGTTTGTTGTTGTTAGTATTTAAAAAAAAAATAATTCAGTCCTCTGTTTTTAGCTTTAACAGAGTGCTAAAGTTAACTCTTAAAGCACAAGGTTATATTTCCATATTTGACGCAAAGAATTATGTCGCCTTGCGTTTCATATAGTGCCAAAGTTTAAATTCGGTTCTTTCCAAGTTTAAAAAAAGTATGCTTATATTATGCATAGTTGTAAAGGAAACATATGCGCCACTTCTTGACGAGTTACTTGGGAAAAGATTTACGAAATGCGAATAAAATACATTCTGTCTCTACAGTGATGATTCGAACGGATGTTTTATATAACGATACGTCATGCCCTAAAAACCCAACCCCTGCAGACCCACGTAGAACAGCCCTAACTAAGATGGTTTGGCCATGTCTACCGAATGGGAGAAGATCGGCTACCACGACAAGAATGGCAAACTAAGAACCAGGAATCCAGACCTCCAGGACGACCCAGAGTCCACTAAGAGGACTACATTAGACAACCTCTGAAGGACCGAGGACTAGAATGGCACCAGGCCAGAAGGAAGACAGCCGATAGGATAGTATGGCGCTCTCTGTTCCTAACCACTACACCTGACGGTAGAAGAGGAACAACTAAGTAAGTGTTATATAACTTTCACTCAAATTACAGTGCAATGCGCGCCGCGTCCGCATTTTCCGGAAAAGCTGTTGGGAATTTTTATTTTATTTTTGGTCGTACAGATGCAGGGACATAACGAGATATTTCAAACATCCAACTTTCTTAACGTCATGATTAAGAACAAAGACATAGATCCTAACGGAAATGAAGAAAATGTTCACATACGTAGGAAATTCATGTAAATGGAGAGAGTGAGTTAGAAAGTGAGATATTTCTAATCTATGTCAGAGAAACTTTGTATCGTTAAAAAAGATCGTGAATAATAACTGTTAAAATAACCAGATTATTATTATGAACAGATGCTGGCTGAGTACTAGCTTCAAATAAATTTAAAACATGTCCGCCCAAAGTGGTTTTGTCTTATTGCTCCTTACCTGCCTGATAAGGAAATAGCCTTAACGTTGTTATCTTATCTTTTCTTTCATCTAGTTTCTTCTCAATAAACCGCCACTGGACGTATCTGAGAAGAAAAACACACCTCGTCATTTTCATCATTTTCTTTTTCGCTCGTTAGCTGGCATGGGATCACTTCTGTAGTTGTTCCCCATGCAGGAAGCCTACACCAAAGCATTCATGTACTCGTGAAGTGGTTGTTTCTGTAGCTATTCGTTATACATGAGGTGGTTGTTTCTGTAGCTATTCGTTATACATGAAGTGGTTGTTTCTGTAGCTATTCGTTATACATGAAGTGGTTGTTTCTGTAGCTACTCGTTATACATGAAGTGGTTGTTTCTGTAGCTATTCGTTATACATGAAGTGGTTGTTTCTGTAGCTATTCGTTATACATGAAGTGGTTGTTTCTGTAGCTACTCGTTATACATGAAGTGGTTGTTTCTGTAGCTACTCGTTATACATGAAGTGTTTTCCAGCTCCATTCACAACCTCGCATTAGTCGCCTGTTACGTCATGCATAAGGCAGCATTAGTCATATTCCTTTATTTCCTCATCAGATACACGGAGCAAGTCAGTTTAAAAAGTGGGGGTGGGGGAGCATGAATAAATAAACAATCAAGAGATTAATAAAGGCTACATGAATATCTGAAGAATATCAGCAGAGTAAATAAATTTGTCTTATCTATCTGTCTGTCTATGTATCTATGGTCTGGTCTGGTCAGGTCGGGTCGTATCGGGTTGGGTCGGATCGGGCCATTTTTGGTCTCGCTGCCTGCTCCTTCCTTCATTCCGTCCGTCCGTCCGTCTATCTGTCTGTCTGTCTACATAAACTAATATGTTTGTCGGTTTTATCTTTCTGCCTTGTGCCTAGCTGATACATGCTCATATTCTTAACTACAGGCCTAGCTGATAGAAGCCCAGATTCTTAACTACAAGCCTAGCTGATTGTCGCGAGTATGGAAAAATAGAGAATGTCTGAGTGTAGACAGAATAGGAATGAGCAATGTGAAAGTAGAGAAAATAGAGTCACCAATGAAATTATGGGGAGAGATATGACTTCTGAAGAGTAGTGAGATATGTACTGATCTCTAAAGGACTATTCTCCACCATACTACGACTGTGTTTAAGATGTCAATCTCTCACCCGTCCTCCAAATGCTAAATATATTAATCTACTACAGTAAGAACACACAGCAAACATCAAATGACAGTTAGAATATAAGAGATTCTGACCACAGATCACATATACATATGTTTATTAAGGAAAACCACAACATGAATGAAAGAAAAATAAATAATGCCTTCACGATCTCTGAAGGCTACTGAATCACAACCACAGATAAAACTAACACACCACTTTGCTCAATCACACCAACAAACGTCTCCGTCTCACGCCCAGACCAACACCCCGATACTTCCTCACTACTAAGTTAAACTAAATGGAGTAGGTTCCCAGTCCCTTGTTATAAATACGGCCTAACCTATGAAGTCCTTCTTTCTTGGTCGGTAAGGTAATCCACTGCTAGGAAATCAAGCCTGTTCCTCCTAATTTGGTATTCAAATGAGGTGGAGATGAGCTCCCCGTTGAACAGCTGTTAAATAAATCCAAGCGCACACACACTTTCCAGGGCGCGGGTGAAAGAGACAACACTAGTGCGAGTAACTGCACCCACTGCTAAATCCAATTATCAGAGCAATAATGATCACTGCTGGTGCAACGAATATGTGTGCGAGGGCCCCAAGGGATGCGCCTCTATTTGTTGGATACAGGTGACTCGGGCTTCAGGTAGGTGATTAATGCTGGCAAGGTGAAGATTATCTGCAAAAATACTCAACTCTACTCCGGGTTTACTGGCTATCAATGGGTCTGACGGTGTTGCCGACAGGGCAAAGATGGCAGCCCGTCTGGCTAGAGATTGAAATCCTCATACCTATAAAAAATTGAATCGACTATGATTGTTTAGTTTTAAAACAACAGGTAACAAATTTAATAATCAATTAGTATTAATAGTTTAAAATAAATAAAATGCTGGTGATTTTATATTGGAATCAAGTTTACTCTTCGCTGAGATTTAGGGTGAGGATATATCAAAAGTCCGTTTTGCTGGTGCCTTTGGACAAGTCTTAACTTTTATAAGGGAGTCCTGCAGCTGTGGTTCATCAATTATGTGATGACGAAAGCCTTCTTCACACTCTCTTGCACTGTAGGCGGTTAGGATGGATGCTTTTCTCTCACACTAGCGGCGTTAGTACCACAAATCGTTTGATGGCTTGTAGCCACGAATTTTAGACAAATAGAAAGAAACAAATGCCTGCTAAGTACATTTGTTCGCCGCAAACTAACAGGCCGATTGTCATCCGCACCACCCACCAATGTTAACCTCTCAGAAGAATTAAATTCCCGAGCACACAGTGTAACTCAGGAGTATGATGAAAGTTCACCAATATCCTTCTGGGTGTTAACTAGGAAATTGCATCTGGAGTGCGCGAGTAATGATTTGCCTGAATTACAATTAAAAAAGGTACATAAATCTCACAAGATAATATGTTACACCTTAGGCACATGTAATGTAATCATCACTCATTACTCATCACTACTCCCGTCGGAGTCTGGGTTCTCTCTGCTGTCGAGTTTCCCGCATGACTAGTCAGAAACAATCACCAGCTCTTGCAGTAGTGGTTCACGCATATACTATTTTAATATGTTGAGGTTGCCAGCCTTATATATAACCACCTGTAGAATTTACATTAGTAAATAAATTTGTTTACACTTACTCCAAAATTTTGGGAATAGACAATCTCCTTGCACAGATGTAGACTGGACACACCTCTGTATTAGATGCTTCGAAATCACTTTGGTCTGGAAATTAGAGTTAATTCCTCTGACGGCGGATGTTCTACGAAATCCTGGCCTGGGAAAACTTTTGTTTAATTCCTCTATGACTTGTGATCAAATTCCTAAGTTTCCAGTCTTGTATTAAAAATGCGGGTTTACATGTGAATTCCAAAGTTGCCCAATACTCGATCTGTTACTTATAGTTGTGGAATTTCTAAGTCCAATGTCTCCTTTTTCTTTCTGGCTTTTAGGAGTCGCTGATATGACTTGTGCGCTGCAGTCTCTCTGTGTGATCTGTGTCTGTGTTTTCATCACACTATATTCTCAGTTCTTAGTGCAAATCACAGATTGCACTTCCGACTAGTGTGCCAATAAAATACATTGTATATTTCAGCTCCTCAAAATGAACCAATCCAATCGAATCTCGTTCAGCACTACGTGGGTAGGGGCGTTTCAAATTTAAAAAAATACCCTCACGTGTTTCAAAATATTAAATTTAATATCCACGCGTGACCTCTTACAGTGATGTCATATCGTTGCGTAAGACTTCCGGCTGCACCTTTCTGCCTCTCACCATATTGTGACCATGTGTTCCTGGCGTAACGTCTACAAATCTTGAGTTTCCAGACAGATTATCTGAGATAATTACACACAGGGATGGTCTAGGGGGAAACAAATTACGCATTACCACCTGTGTTTCGCTAGACGGATCTCCGCCAGATTAGCCACTCAATATGGGGTTCTATTCATAGACCGTGCACAATGGAAGCTTGAATAAACAGGCACAGTCGCTTTGAAAAGATGATCAACCTGATAATACGTGATAATATATTATCGTTGCCCGGGTCAATAAACCTGGCGTAACACAAACAGTCGAGGAGTGAAGTGTTAGAGACTTAACTCTACTGATCCAACTTAGAGAGCAAAAATGAATGACAAGGCTCAAATTATGCCAAATAAAACGATGATCGGTGAGAGAAAAATGAAGAAACAGAAGTGATACTGCCGGAGTGGATTAAAGAGTGAGAGAGCGCACAAAAGTACACGCACAAAGTAAGACGTACCGTCACACTATTTCTTGTCCCAGCATTCCGCCTCTCTCCTCTGACTTCTGCTCAAGTCTGTAAAAAGGTCAAGAGTAAGTCGGCCTCTGCCACTGCCTTATTTGTCACGTGACCTGACTGTTGACATTTCCTATCTGTCACGTTCTGAAGAGGCAACAGAAGGTAGGGGCGGAGATACAGAGGCTAAGGGATGCGAATTTAGGGATGGGGACGATGAAGAGGTCACATAGAAAAAGTGGGAAGGGGGGGGGGAATGGGGAATTCTGGTCATTTTTTAAAATGTTATTTTGTCGTATTGTTTTTGTCTTGTTTATAATGTTATGTTTTTGGTAATTTGTTATCTTTGATGCGGTTGTCAACGCAGTGGTTCTTGTCCCAAATGCTGCCATAGCCGGGAGTGGCGTTGAGGATGACCTCTCAGCTGCGTTTAGATACTCCGAAAGCAGGCACGATTGACAGAGTGGCTAGAGCGCTGGTCTCTGGCGGCATAGGTGCCGGGTTCGATTCACGGTGTCGACACGCTCCATTCTACCCAGCTGTAAATGGATACGTGACTCTTCTCTTTGAGTTAGGGAAGGAAAAGGCATCAAGGAAAGGAACAGGTCACCCCACCTCAAGTTGCTGGACCAAGTGTAGTGAAATCTCTAACACTTCAATCCCCGACGGCAGTATCTGCTATGGGACAACCTTGACCTTTTTATTTAATATCTGCCAAAGATTGTACATGGAGCCGCGGTAGCATAGTGGTTAGTGCACTGGCTTCCTAGCGCAGTGGTCTATGGTTCGATCCCCAGATGAGGCGGGAATTTTTTAGGCCACAAACGGCTCCTGGGTCGACCCAGCCCCAAATGGGTACCAGAGCAACTCTGGGAAGGTTAAGGCGGCCGGCGTGATGCCGACCACATCACCCCTCGTGTGCCGACGGTCAAGATAATATGGGCCTAACACCATATTCCCAATATGCCTCAATGGGCGTGTAACGGGTTCCTTTACCTTTACCAAAGATTGTACACAGGAGCGGACAGACAGTGTTCTTGGTTACTGAGCGAAAAAGGGGTCATTGGCCCCTGATTCCACATTGATTACTGGCTCTAGTAAGTGTCTAAACTCCAGTTGTGGGCCGTCGGAAAGGGCCGAAATTACCAACGCTCAAGACCGCCATGAGTGTACGTTATAAATGTCACATGTTTGTCATATAATCCACATGACATTACGTCCACATACATAATTCATACATTAATTCGTTACCCTTTACTCGTCAAGGTGCACAAATCTTCAACATATTAATGCCATGTCATCTGGTCCTGTGCCATCCGCTCGAGGTCTTGCCGTGTCTTCTTTACCCTTTCATTTCCATTTTCAGCTCAACGCTTTTCTTGCTTCTGTATTCCTATTTTGATATCACTGTCTGTTCCTCGTATGTGATTCGAATGGTTTGGCCATGTCTGCAGAATAGGAGAAGATTGGCTACCACGACAGTTATGGGAAACTAAGAGCCAGGGATCCAGACCTCCAGGACGTCCAAGAGTTCGATGGGAGGACAACATTAGACAATCTCTGAAAGACCGAGGACTAGATTTGAACCAAGCCGGGAGGGAGACAACCGATAGGATAGTATGGCACTGTCTCTGACAAACATCTCCACCCCATGGTATAAGAGGAATGACTAAGTAAGTAAGGATATAGTTCTACGTCTTACAGGGGTGTTTTTTCACACATAACATCACATAGAATATATAAAATTCCCCTCCCAACACATGAACCGGCTCTTATCAGTTCTTCGACCGGGAGAGATAATGAATGGTCCGGCAAAGGTTAAAGTGCCTTCCTGCCTTCGTTCTCGTGAAAGCCGCATGCAGTCAAGGTAACATTTCCAGTCTTGTGTCCTAGATTGTTTATTAGTTTTAAAATAAACATTCTAATCAAGACCCATACCCCCGCTTCCCCTCCCCACAACTATCATACCCCTTGTGCAAAAGACTAGAGTTCACTAGAGCATTTTATCATGCTCTAGCATTTTAACTCCATGTCGAGCATACACCTTCACCCGTATCTCTCCAAACCTTCTGACCTTGTCTGTGTCCTATTTTTTTTTTTTTTTAGCCCTTGTTTTCCGAATCCTCTTATTCCCATCACCATTTCATTTCTGACATATGTTTCAGTTTCAATCATCATCATTTCGCTAATGGACCATTGGGCCATCACTGACTGCCTGGCAGGAAGCCTGCGCAAACGCAAATACTCTCTTTTGCCTTGGCTGTGTCTGTAGCAGTTTGTTTTTCTGATGATCTTGCCCATGCAAAACCTCATATTACGTCATGCCTCTTACGTTATGCCTGCAAGAGCTGTAGACATCTTACGTTATGCGTGCAAGAGCTGTAGACATCTTACCTTATGCCTGCAAGAGCTGTAGACATCTTACGTTATGCCTGCAAGAGCTGTAGACATCTTACGTTATGCCTGCAAGAGCTGTAGACATATTCTTTGGTTGTCTCCTCAAAGATCCTCGGGAACTACACACGGCCTCTATCTTTTTGGCATTCCTCTATTTCTTCTATCTTGTGGGTTCCAGAACAATGCCTGCTTGGTGATATTGACGGTGTTCTCCCTCAGAGCCTGTCTTAACCACCGCCAAAGTCTTTCATCACCATTGTTCCGTGAGGGATTTATCTGCCTCTTTCCGTCAGTTCGGCTTTTGGGGATCATTTCATGGTCTTATTCCTTCTATTCTACTCCGCTCCAGCTCCAGACTTCAGAAATGAGGTATCTGAGGAAGCGGGTTGAAGTAACGACATGGTTCGCAACCAGACGGTAGGTCATGGCCTCAAAGCCCAGCCCCTGCAGATCCGAATGGAACAGTTCCAATTACGATTTGTTTGGCCATGTCTACAGAATGGGAGAAGATCGACTACCACGATAAATACGGGAAACCGAGAGCCAGGGATCCTGACCTCAAGGACGACCACAGAGTTCGCTGGAAGGACAACATTAGACAATCTCTGAAGGACTGAGGTCTAGATTGGAAACACGCCAAGAGGAAGAACCGATTGGATAATATGACGCTCTCTTTAACAAACTTCTACACCCCTGGATAGAAGAGGAACGACTAAGTAAGTAAATAGTCTATTCTACTAAATCCCTGGAGGCCAGACAGACAAAGTTTTTTCAGACGAACATTGAGAATTCAACGGGCAGCTGACAAGAATAATGAGCATGTTATGACACAGGCCGGTGCAGAAAGGAAGAATATTACTCATGTTCGAACAATAGAACTTCACTTCTTTGACATGTAATATGTAGTGACAGCAGTAAGATTGAAAGACACATAGATTGAATGATTTAGTGACAGCAGTAAGATTGAAAGACACATAGATTGAATGATTTAGTGACAGCAGTAAGATTGAAAGACAAATAGATTGAATGATTTAGTGACAGCAGTAAGATTGAAAGACACATAGATTGAATGATTTAGTGACAGCAGTAAGATTGAAAGACACATAGATTGAATGATTTAGTGACAGCAGTAAGATTGAAAGACACATAGATTGAATGATTTAGTGACAGCAGTAAGATTGAAAGACTGATAACTCTCTTTTGCTCATCAGTTGATAAATATAAGCTCACTAGAACATCACCAGAGTTAAATGCTGTGTTGTTGTGTAACTCGTGGTTTGAGTATGGAATGTCAACTCGACCTACGCAGGGGTGTGTAAGCATGAAGTGAGAGTGTAATACGCGAATGATAAGAAGAGTTCGTGGTGTTGACAAATGGTCTTTTTCTTACACTCATGTATGGCTGGAAGTCATCGACACCAACGACTGTGTACCTTTGCTACAGTTTAATTGGACGTACACACTCGACAGCACGGATAGTGACAAATCACAGGTTGGCATAATACATCATGGTACAGTGGATAAATGGTCTTGCAATGATACATGGGCACTCATGTAGAATAATAGCATAATGGACTGTCAGTAGACAACCACTCAGTATTGCCCATATATATATATCATCTGAGTTTACTGACAAAGCACGTCAGATTATAAACAACATTCAAGATGGCTTCTAGACCTAACCTCGTCTAGCGAAGATTCCTTTAAATAATGTTCAGCACATATTTTTCATATAATCATATTGAACCGCTAGTAATCGGTTCTCATGTGTAGCAGTGATCTCTGGACTCATCAAGCGATAATACGGGGCATCCCTTTCTCTTCTTGAAAGTCGCAAAATATTTGGATACAAGATGGCTTCTCTCGTGAGCTGTCACTCACGTTTGGATACAGATAATGAATCTGTATTAAAGTTAGTCATTCATTAAATGTTCTCATTGCTCTGTAGATTCTATCATGATACAATTGACTTCATCATACAAGAAATAGTGCTGATAGAAATGAATGTCAACCATCTGGTTAAATATTCCCTCAGACGTACAAATCGTGTCTATCGAGAAACGGTGGCTTAGCAAGAGTTCATAAGAAGTGCTTTTGTTACCTTGGTATCAGAAATATGATTCTGCCATTCCTTGGCAATCAAAATAAACACTGGGGTAAAGCATACACGATAGGTCTAAAACTACTATCACTTTCCCCTACACATATATCGATCACTTTTTCCGGCGACAAGCCGATTCAAAAAACCACAGCCCCATCATCAGGGCGAAGCCAAATCACACCTCTCTAGCGACACATCCGCCGAACAGCCCTTTGACCTTTTTAGCGACAAAAGACCATATAGTTCGACTTAGACATGCAAAGATATTCAGATATAAGACAGACTCGTCCTACCCAGACAAACAATACACATAAATTCAGGCCATAGATACACTGAAGCAAGAACAACCTATTTCTACCCAAACAAAGAATAAATCGCAGTAAAACTGGATTCATCCGCGGAGTTCGATCGAAAGTGACGACACTCCTTCCAAGGGAAGAAACTCAATAATGACTTTTCCTTAAGCACTAAAAAGTATCTATTTTGTTTACAAAATATTTGCGAACATAACAAGCATACAAATGTATTATATTGTAAGATATCAAAGACTGCACGTAACAAAGACACATAGATTGAATGATTTAGTGACAGCAGTAAGATTGAAAGACACATAGATTGAATGATTTAGTGACAGCAGTAAGATTGAAAGACACATAGATTGAATGATTTAGTGACAGCAGTAAGATTGAAAGACACATAGATTGAATGATTTAGTGACAGCAGTAAGATTGAAAGACACATAGATTGAATGATTTAGTGACAGCAGTAAGATTGAAAGAAAAATAGATTGAATGATTTAGTGACAGCAGTAAGATTGAAAGACACATAGATTGAATGATTTAGTGACAGCAGTAAGATTGAAAGACACATAGATTGAATGATTTAGTGACAGCAGTAAGATTGAAAGACACATAGATTGAATGATTTAGTGACAGCAGTAAGATTGAAAGACAAATAGATTTAATGATTTAGTGACAGCAGTAAGATTGAAAGACACATAGATTGAATGATTTAGTGACAGCAGTAAGATTGAAAGACACATAGATTGAATGATTTAGTGACAGCAGTAAGATTGAAAGACACATAGATTGAATGATTTAGTGACAGCAGTAAGATTGAAAGACACATAGATTGAATGATTTAGTGACAGCAGTAAGATTGAAAGACACATAGATTGAATGATTTAGTGACAGCAGTAAGATTGAAAGACACATAGATTGAATGATTTAGTGACAGCAGTAAGATTGAAAGACAAATAGATTGAATGATTTAGTGACAGCAGTAAGATTGAAAGACACATAGATTGAATGATTTAGTGACAGCAGTAAGATTGAAAGACACATAGATTGAATGATTTAGTGACAGCAGTAAGATTGAAAGACACATAGATTGAATGATTTAGTGACAGCAGTAAGATTGAAAGACAAATAGATTGAATGATTTAGTGACAGCAGTAAGATTGAAAGACACATAGATTGAATGATTTAGTGACAGCAGTAAGATTGAAAGACACATAGATTGAATGATTTAGTGACAGCAGTAAGATTGAAAGACACATAGATTGAATGATTTAGTGACAGCAGTAAGATTGAAAGACACATAGATTGAATGATTTAGTGACAGCAGTAAGATTGAAAGACAAATAGATTGAATGATTTAGTGACAGCAGTAAGATTGAAAGACGAATAGCTTGAATGATTTAGTGACAGCAGTAAGATTAAAAGACAAATAGATTGAATGATTTAGTGACAGCAGTAAGATTGAAAGACAAATAGATTGAATGAATTAGTGACAGCAGTAAGATTGAAAGACAAATAGATTGAATGATTTAGTGACAGCAGTAAGATTGAAAGACGAATAGCTTGAATGATTTAGTGACAGCAGTAAGATTGAAAGACAAATAGATTGAATGATTTAGTGACAGCAGTAAGATTGAAAGACAAATAGCTTGAATGATTGAGTGACAGCAGTAAGATTGAAAGACAAATAGATTGAATGATTTAGTGACAGCAGCAAGATTGAAAGACAAATAGATTGAATGATTTAGTGACAGCAGTAAGATTGAAAGACAAATAGATTGAATGATTTAGTGACAGCAGTAAGATTGAAAGACATATAGATTGAATAATTTAGTGACAGCAGTAAGATTGAAAGACATATAGATTGAATGATTTAGTGACAGCAGTAAGATTGAAAGACAAATAGGTTGAATGATTTAGTGACAGCAGTAAGATTGAAAGACAAATAGATTGAATGATTTAGTGACAGCAGTAAGATTGAAAGACAAATAGATTGAATGATTTAGTGACAGCAGTAAGATTGAAAGACAAATAGATTGAATGATTTAGTGACAGCAGTAAGATTGAAAGACAAATAGCTTGAATGATTTAGTGACAGCAGTAAGATTGAAAGACAAATAGATTGAATGATTTAGTGACAGCAGTAAGATTGAAAGACAAATAGCTTGAATGATTTAGTGACAGCAGTAAGATTGAAAGACAAATAGATTGAATGATTTAGTGACAGCAGTAAGATTGAAAGACAAATAGATTGAATGATTTAGTGACAGCAGTAAGATTGAAAGACAAATAGATTGAATGATTTAGTGACAGCAGTAAGATTGAAAGAAAAATAGCTTGAATAATTTAGTGACAGCAGCAAGATTGAAAGACAAATAGATTGAATGATTTAGTGACAGCAGTAAGATTGAAAGACAAATAGATTGAATGATTTAGTGACAGCAGTAAGATTGAAAGAAAAATAGCTTGAATGATTTAGTGACAGCAGTAAGATTGAAAGAAAAATAGCTTGAATGATTTAGTGACAACAGTAAGATTGAAAGAAAAATAGCTTGAATGATTTAGTGACAGTAGTAAGATTGAAAGAAAAATAGCTTGAATGATTTAGTGACAGCAGTAAGATTTAAAGAAAAATAGCTTGAATGATTTAGTGACAGCAGTAAGATTGAAAGAAAAATAGCTTGAATGATTTAGTGACAGCAGTAAGATTGAAAGAAAAATAGCTTGAATGATTTAGTGACAGCAGTAAGATTGAAAGAAAAATAACTTGAATAATGTAGTGACAGCAGAAAGATTTAAAAAAAAATAGCTTGAATGATTTAGTGACAGCAGTAAGATTGAAAGAAAAATAGCTTGAATGATTTAGTGACAGCAGTAAGATTGAAAGAAAAATAGCTTGAATGATTTAGTGACAGCAGTAAGATTGAAAGAAAAATAGCTTGAATGATTTAGTGACAGCAGTAAGATTGAAAGAAAAATAGCTTGAATGATTTAGTGACAGCAGTAATATTGAAAGACAAATAGATTGAATGATTTAGTGACAGCAGTAAGATTGAAAGACAAATAGCTTGTATGATTTAGTGACAGCAGTAAGATTGAAAGAAAAATAGATTGAATGATTTAGTGACAGCAGTAAGATTGAAAGACAAATAGCTTGAATGATTTAGTGACAGCAGTAAGATTGAAAGACAAATAGATTGAATGATTTAGTGACAGCAGTAAGATTAAAAGGCGAATAGCTTGAATGATTTAGTGACAGCAGTAAGATTGAAAGACAAATAGATTGAATGATTTAGTGACAGCAATAAGATTGAAAGACGAATAGCTTGAATGATTTAGTGACAGCAGTAAGATTGAAAGACAAATAGATTGAATGATTTAGTGACAGCAGTAAGATTAAAAGACAGATAGCTTGAATGATTTAGTGACAGCAGTAAGATTGAAAGACAAATAGATTGAATGATTTAGTGACAGCAATAAGATTGAAAGACGAATAGCTTGAATGATTTAGTGACAGCAGTAAGATTGAAAGACACATAGATTGAATGATTTAGTGACAGCAGTAAGATTGAAAGACACATAGATTGAATGATTTAGTGACAGCAGTAAGATTGAAAGACAAATAGCTTGAATGATTTAGTGACAGCAGTAAGATTGAAAGAAAAATAGCTTGAATGATTTAGTGACAGCAGTAAGATTGAAAGACAAATAGATTGAATGATTTAGTGACAGCAATAAGATTGAAAGACGAATAGCTTGAATGATTTAGTGACAGCAGTAAGATTGAAAGACACATAGATTGAATGATTTAGTGACAGCAGTAAGATTGAAAGACAAATAGATTGAATGATTTAGTGACAGCAGTAAGAATGAAAGACAAATAGCTTGAATGATTTAGTGGCAGCAGTAAGATTGAAAGAAAAATAGCTTGAATGATTTAGTGACAGCAGTAAGATTGAAAGAAAAATAGCTTGAATGATTTAGTGACAGCAGTAAGGTTGAAAGAAATATAGCTTGAATGATTTAGTGACAGCAGTAATATTGAAAGACAAATAGATTGAATGATTTAGTGACAGCAGTAAGATTGAAAGACAAATAGCTTGTATGATTTAGTAACAGCAGTAAGATTGAAAGACAAATAGATTGAATGATTTAGTGACAGCAGTAAGATTGAAAGACAAATAGATTGAATGATTTAGTGACAGCAGTAAGATTGAAAGACAAATAGATTGAATGATTTAGTGACAGCAGTAAGATTGAAAGACGAATAGCTTGAATGATTTAGTGACAGCAGTAAAATTGAAAGACAAATAGCTTGAATGATTTAGTGACAGCAGTAAGATTGAAAGACACATAGATTGAATGATTTAGTAACAGCAGTAAGATTGAAAGACAAATAGATATAGGACGACAAAACAAGAAGCTATGGACATCTTGACATCAGAAGGTGTCAACAACAGAAGTGATAAACAGCTGTGTGAACAGGTGGTTATTTAGAGGCCCTATAACTTATGCCAGCTCGCGTGGTACTTGAAGTAGTTGATGATTCTACACAAGCAGCCATTTATGAAGATTTATAACTTTTCTTTAAGGATATTATTTATGTCGTCTGTGGCATGCTGATCCCGGAGCATGGAACACTATAAAAAAGATTGAAGAAAAAGCGTTTAGCTACGTTACAGGTGATTAGGAAAGTTTGCCTACAGGGCTGTCGACCACTACCCTGTAAATGCAGTGCTAGATAACTACTCAGGCTTTTTGTTGTCAAGACATTCAGTTTCATTTTCTTTCTTTTGTAAATGACCAAAAGGTGTGAATGTTCATATCACGATTCCACGAGAGCAAAAAATGACACATTTTCCAGCGCAAACCTTCCTCAGCACAGGTACACAACAACAAGCAAACAAGATAAAAAAAATAAAGAAATAATAAAATATAATGAACTTTTTTGTTCGACAATGATCTAATATTTCCTGGAACGAAATCTAGTCTTTATACGAAATTCCTTTAGTTCAGAAGACAAGGTATTGTGAGATACTGAGACGCCAATTAAAACTTTTGTTTTGATGCGTACCTTCCGGCAGTGAAACTGTGGTGTTATCATTTAGATATGGGTTCATACATTTTTTATACGCTTGTGGTGTTATCATTTCTCTCTTGTCTGTATATGTCATTTCCTCCCTTCGGTGCTGAAGTCTCTCTTGTTTGTATATGTCATTTCCTCCCTTCTGTGCTGAAGTTTCTCTTGTATGTATGTGTCATTTCCTCCTCCCTTCGGTGCCGAAGTCTCTCTTGTCTGTATATGTCATTCCGTCCTCCCTTCGGTGCTGAAGTCTGTCATGTCTGTATATGTCATTCTGTCCTCCCTTCGGTGCTGTAGTCCCTCTTGTCTGTATATGTCATTCCGTCCTCCCTTCGCTGCTGAAGTCTCTCGTGGCTGTACATTTGTTGCTTTATATTTTAAACATTTTATACATTGCACGTTTATCTTGTCCTCACTGTTTTCTAGCACATTTTAATGTTAGTTTGGGAGCCGCGCTGGTGTAATGGCTACAACGTTGTAATGGCGACCAGGTTTTCAAGGTTCAAGCCCGGGCGTCAGCGTTTGAAGGAATGTTTACGACCGGGAATTTGACTGAATAACCTGAACGGCTCCTGCACATAAACCCCCTGTGGATGGGAAGGAGCGAAGCTCCTGACCGGGTTGGAAGGAAAGTCCACTGACCCCCCAGCCTCGCAATGACATGTCATTGGGCCAAAAGGGCTGGAAAGCTCGAGTGCCGCTGGTTAAAAAAAAATGTTAGTTTAACTTGACCTGACCTGTCCCATAATCCTTGGTCACTGGGGCATCACAGACGATGAAATCTTGACGCGTAGTAGCCACATTTTGTTTGTTGATTGTTAGTCTGCTTAGTTCCTGTACAAAGGAGACGTGTCCACTCTTTTATGTTGTCAGTCCGTTTCTTTTTCTGTCTGCCCTGTCTTCTTAAGCCTGATACTGTGCCTGGAAGGACAATCTTTGGTAGCTCACGTGATCTAAATACATGGCCATACTAGTGTTTTTCTAGATGTTTCACTTAATTAAACTGTTTGAACCAGTCCAGTGTTTTTCTAGATGTTTCACTTAATTAAACTGTTTGAACCTGTCCAATGTTTTTCTAGATGAATCACTTAATTAAACTGTTTGAACCAGTCCAGTGTTTTTCTAGGTGTTTCACTTAATTAAACTGTTTGAACCAGTCCAGTGTTTTTCTAGGTGTTTCACTTAATTAAACTGTTTGAACCAGTCCAGTGTTTTTCTAGATGTTTCACTTAATTAAACTGTTTGAACCTGTCCAGTGTTTTTCTAGATGAATCACTTAATTAAACTGTTTGAACCAGTCCAGTGTTTTTCTAGGTGTTTCACTTAATTAAACTGTTTGAACCAGTCCAGTGTTTTTCTAGGTGTTTCACTTAATTAAACTGTTTGAACCAGTCCAGTGTTTTTCTAGATGTATCACTTAATTAAACTGTTTGAACCAGTCCAGTGTTTTTCTAGGTGTTTCACTTAATTAAACTGTTTGAACCAGTCCAGTGTTTTTCTAGATGTTTCAGTTAATTAAACTGTTTGAACGAGTCCAGTTTTTTTCTAGATGTATCACTTAATTAAACTGTTTGAACCAGTCCAGTGTTTTTCTAGGTGTTTCACTTAATTAAACTGTTTGAACCAGTCCAGTGTTTTTCTAGATGTTTCAGTTAATTAAACTGTTTGAACCAGTCCAGTGTTTTTCTAGATGTTTCAGTTAATTAAACTGTTTGAACCAGTCCGGTGTTTTTCTAGGTGTTTCACTTAATTAAACTGTTTGAACCAGTCCAGTGTTTTTCTAGATGTTTCAGTTAATTAAACTGTTTGAACGAGTCCAGTTTTTTCTAGATGTTTCACTTAATTAAACTGTTTGAACCAGTCCAGTTTTTTTCTAGATGTTTCAGTTAATTAAACTGTTTGAACCAGTCCAGTGTTTTTCTAGGTGTTTCACTTAATTAAACTGTTCGAACCAGTCCAGTGTTTTTCTAGATGTTTCAGTTAATTAAACTGTTTGAACCAGTCCAGTGTTTTTCTAGATGTTTCAGTTAATTAAACTGTTTGAACCAGTCCAGTGTTTTTCTAGGTGTTTCACTTAATTAAACTGTTTGAACCAGTCCAGTGTTTTTCTAGATGTTTCAGTTAATTAAACTGTTTGAACCAGTCCAGTGTTTTTCTAGATGTTTCAGTTAATTAAACTGTTTGAACCAGTCCAGTGTTTTTCTAGGTGTTTCACTTAATTAAACTGTTTGAACCAGTCCAGTGTTTTTCTAGATGTTTCAGTTAATTAAACTATTTGAACGAGTCCAGTTTTTTTCTAGATGTATCACTTAATTAAACTGTTTGAAACAGTCCAGTGTTTTTCTAGGTGTTTCACTTAATTAAACTGTTTGAATCAGTCCAGTGTTTTTCTAGATGTTTCACTTAATTAAACTGTTTGAACCAGTCCAGTGTTTTTCTAGATGTTTCAGTTAATTAAACTGTTTGAACGAGTCCAGTTTTTTCTAGATGTTTCACTTAATTAAACTGTTTGAAACAGTCCAGTGTTTTTCTAGGTGTTTCACTTAATTAAACTGTTTGAACCAGTCCAGTGTTTTTCTAGGTGTTTCACTTAATTAAACTGTTTGAATCAGTCCAGTGTTTTTCTAGATGTTTCAGTTAATTAAACTGTTTGAACTAGTCCAGTTTTTTTTCTAGATGTTTCACTTAATTAAACTGTTTGAAACAGTCCAGTGTTTTTCTAGGTGTTTCACTTAATTAAACTGTTTGAATCAGTCCAGTGTTTTTCTAGATGTTTCACTTAATTAAACTGTTTGAACCAGTCCCCAGTGTTTTTCTAGATGTTTCACTTAATTAAACTGTTTGAACGAGTCCAGTTTTTTTCTAGATGTATCACTTAATTAAACTGTTTGAAACAGTCCAGTGTTTTTCTAGGTGTTTCACTTAATTAAACTGTTTGAATCAGTCCAGTGTTTTTCTAGATGTTTCACTTAATTAAACTGTTTGAACCAGTTGTCACGAAGTGGATTTAGGACTAGAGGCTGTCTACCTAAATAGACTAGACCCTAGTGGAAAGAAAGACTTACTTACTTACTTAGTCGTTCCCCTTCTACCGTGAGGTGTAGAGGTTTGGAAGAGAGAGCGCCAGACCATTCCATCAGCTGTCCTCCCCCTGGCCCGGCCCCACTCCAGCCCTCGGTCCCCCAAAGGTCCAATGTTGTCCTCCCAGCGGACCCCGGGTCGTCCCGGAGGTCTGGACCCCCGGCTCCCCGCCTCCCATGCCCGCCGTGGCAGCCGATCTTCTCCCATTCTGCAGACATGGCCAAACCATCTTAGTTGGGACTGCTCTATTTGGGTCTGCAGCGGATGGGACCTTAGGCCCTGACGGATCGTCCGGCCGCGGACCACGTCTCCTCCCGCCACTTCAACCACTCTCCTCAGACACCTCACCCCCGAGGCTTGGATCTGGCTTTTGTGGGTTGCAGTCATTGCCCACGACTCGCATCCATATGTCAAGACTGGGACACAGGTGGAGCGGCACACAGCCATCCCCGCTTTCCCACCAACCTCCCTCCCGCCGAGGAATCCACGATTCACGGCCTGAAAAAGTCTCCCAGCCGCTGCCCCCCGAGTGGCCAACTCTTCCCCGATGCCCCCCCCCCTCGGTCTACAACAGCTCCGAGATATTCAAAGTGGTCGACCCGCTCCAGGACCCGCTCTCCCAACCCAATCCGACGCCCTCTTTCCTCTCGTGATATCACCATGGATTTTGTTTTAGAGCTGAGGGCAACACCATCAGCAAACGCCAGCTCCGAAATACAGACCTGTCCCATCCTCCAGCACCCCACTGAACACCTTCCTGCTCTCTCCCCACATGCCCCGACGACATCGTCCATAAGGAGCACTAAGAAAGACTAAGAAGATAAATTTCAGAAGAAAATAACAGTGACTGTGGGAGATGAGGCTATTGGCGTCAAGGGTCGAGAACCGAAATTGACTCTCCCTTGCCACTAAGTGACGTAACGTTTTGCGATAACCTCACTACCTCTAGCTACCAAGACTGGGATAAGGTTTAATTACTTAACACCACAGACACCACTTACAGACAACATATAGGTTGAAGTAAGTGACTGATCCAGCCGGAAAATTTACAATGGATTTTATTTACACCACACAAAAAAATTCATATAACATACTACAAAAATAGAATAAACATGCGTGTTCATACACCTGGAAAGAACATAACAATTAATTTCAAGTGATTAGGTAAGGTAACCCCACAGTCGCCCTCCCCTCAACCTGTAAGGAAGAAAGGTAAGTAATACAACAACATGTGAAGGAGGATCTCGAACACCAGATCCGTCTTTCTCCTAATCAACCTGATATCATGTAAACACGCCCTAACTCCTACTGTCCGTCTGTCTGCAGACGTGGTTCTACACAAATGACGCGCCTACACCGCTGCTCCACTATAGGCTAAATATTCTCTGACTATCACAAGGCTAAATATTCTCTGACTATCACAAAGTCCATGACCAGAACCCTTCTATCACCTCCGACACAACTTACAGATGACTTGCTGAGTTCTAATGTTATGTTCAGTGTCTGTCTGACACTCCTAGTTCCTACAGAAACGACTCCTCCACTACTCTCCTTCTCTCTATCTATCTCGTGCAGTAAAGAGGGATGTTAACCCTTTCCCCTCTTCTCCACCTGTTGTAGCTGCTAACTTGAATTGGTATTCTGGTTTCTCGACTTGGACTCTTCTGCACTACCAATGACGATTCTGGAAAAATCACAGGCCCCGTTACCCCTCTCTTGGGTCTGGGCCGTCGGTGTTATTATGACCGACCAATCACGACACCTCTAGGCCCTGCGCCTAGGTTCAGTGTGTGCTTTATCTGAGCGTGAATAGCTCCGAATTTTATTAAGAACCTCTTGTTCTTGCTGAAGAAGTCTGTGCTTCCAGCTCCTTGCTCTCTTGGGTACAAAAAAACGTTTGCACCAGTGAACCCCTTGTCACTACTCCACTTTCTTTCCTGGCTCTGCCGACTCTTCTTCTCCTGAGAAGACCGGCGAACTTCTAGCCGCTCAAGGACTACTGTAGCCCTAGCTGCCACGCCTGGAAAATATCTGCTGTGGACAAAACAATAACAAATATATATCGCACAACAAATTTCCCATATCCTTAACACTTAACTCCCTTAACTCTCACTCTTCAACACTTAAATCCCAACTCTTCAACCACTTAAGTCTCAAATCTCTAACCTTTAGTTTTTCCAATCTCGAACACTTAAGTTTTCAAATCTTCCATACAGCTCCCATGCTCTAGTATCGCTTCAGCGATTAGTAAACATGCCTACCCCCACTTTCCCTCAAATACTGTCCTATCGACACTCTAATCTCCAGACTCAGCTTAGGTTAGCCCGTCACAACATTCTAACCACTGAATGAACCTGTTGCCAGTAAATTCCTGGCCCTACTATTTAACAATGATCGATGTGTTTACCTGGCTACCCAAATACAATAGACTTCACCCGAGACAATAATCTCCCGTCTCCATGAATTCATCAGTATAAACATATGTCTATTAAATAAGGGACTAATTAAAAATCCCAACTAGACCCGTAACTGCTGACTTCAAAATGTAGGTTTTACCCACACAGAGAAAAATACACAATTTCCCATGCTCTAACATTTAAAGCCACTCGTTCTATTACCACAGCGTTACACAAATTAGTCCGCTGGTAATTTACACACACTTGAACAATTAAATACACACCAAAACCCTAGCGTATTATTCGCTAATATTATAACTCAAATATTGAGAAATCTTCACCCACGTGTCGGGAATATTATTTACACCCGATTCTGATAACAATGTACATTAAAATCTCTAAAGGAACTGAAATCCTATTTTACAATGCATGCCTCGTTATCTCCCCTCTCCTTCCGTTATCAGATTCACCCCACTAAAAAAAAGACACAGCACGTGCTTCGGTACCCCCTCTCTCCAAATCCTCGAAAATCACAATGAAATTACGTGCATCGTGTCTCAAAATTATAGTATTTAACATCTACCATCTTTAAGCTTTCATTATCTCATAAAAAGAATGAATGCACTCTGATAATAATTTAGATAAGAGGGTAACTCATGGCATGTCCGTTACGAACTAAAATTAATTTAATTCCGCGAGCGTGTTTTACGCTGCACCATTTAAAATCACAAATCCAGGAAAAATTAGATCCCCTGTCTTCTGACAAATAACAGTAATATTCCAATTTATACAAACAGCTACTCTGAGGAAACTATCAAAATTCCCTACTACCTTTTCACAAAATACCTAATTGCGCTGTCAGTTATAGTCAATTAAAATTATAGCATTGATGGCTCTACTTCTATGAATTAACTTTACCTCCTAGAAACAACTCTGCAAAAATCTTATAAACTATTAAAGCTTAATTAACTTCATATTTACCAGCACAAATTTCTCTCGAAAGAGCAAGTCGGCTCTGTGGCAGTTCTTTTCCCAAGGCGTAGAAGTTCAAAAAATCTCCCACTTCTGCCAGGGAACCCCGCTTATTTATTACCCCAGACCACGCTACGCGTGAGTCATAGCTAGGCTTTGTTCTTAAGCGGGTCGATCTATGAACCAACCAACGTGCCAGGAATCGCCCACGGTCATTTCTAAATTTAGAACTTACGGTCAAGCGGAAAATTTCCGTTGCTGACCTGTTTCCACGCGCTTATTGAGAAAGGGCTAGAAATGCTCTGCCATTTTGTTACACTAGAAAATCTCTACATGAACGAATTATCTAAATGAAAAAAACCGCGCTGGTGCCAGTCTAAAAGTTAAAACTACCATCTCTCCTAGCAACCGTAATTCTTAATCTACACAAAAAATCCAAACTCGATTATTAAACAAAGAGAAATAAAAAAAAACGAATAAGATAAAAATCCCACCGTAATCCTTCCCTGAAAAAACGTAAATAAATGCAAAATTTAAAGACTTGGGGCCTGTTGTAAATGCAATCACATTAACTTCTCACATTACCCCCCTCTTCAAGTTCGTGGTACACGATCTAATTTGATGTGAGCTTGTATTTCCAGACTGGCCCCTATACAAGTCTACAGATCTGACTGTCAGTCCTGAAGTCTCATGGTCACGACTGGTTATTTCCGCCTGGCGACTACAACTCCCATGGTTGTCCTGCGACTTTCTTCTTCTACGTTTCCTCCTTCTTCTTCTTCTACCAACTCCCATGCTCCGGTGGAAGAGTTGATCTTTCTTCGGACCTGTGCCATCCAATGGTGGGTCTGAACCTTCCTTGGCTATGTCCGTAAAAAAGCTGTCTTGGTCGGCTGCCCTGACCAACTGGCTTTGTGGCTGCCTGACGATGGCGACTACCTTGCTGCACCTCGGCGGGTTTGAGACCGCAGGTATATGGCGATGAAGGTGCGAACTATCTGGTGCTTCCAGCATAAATTCTCCGATCGCTTCACTCCCCTCTGGTTTGCCTAGAGGTTGCGTAGAGATTGCTCCTTTCTCTACTCTCCCACCAGGGGTTCTCACTGGGTTGCGCCTGACCTCAGCGACATCCGTTTCCCCTACTAAGCAGAACGCATTTGGTGGTACGTTTTTGCTTCTTGCCTCTTTGCAAGAGCCGCTTTCTGTTAGCGAGCTAGCAGCGGGATGGGGCCCATCTCCGTTTATAGGCAAACGGTTTCTCAGATCACTGTCCTCCTCCGTCTGAGTAAAGTGCTGGTCGGATGGGGCTCCAGGGCTGGTTGGAAACATATGTTCGCTCGATTCGCTGTCTTCTGCCCTATGAAGATTGCGCTGGTCGTGTACATACGTTCTACCACTCTTGTCAGTATGTTCCTCGCTCTCAGGAGGTAATACCATCGGGGGCCTAATTCCCGACGACAACGAAGTATTTCCAAAATCAAAGGCTCGCCGCTGTTTGGCCCTTCGGCTTAACATGGCTGACAGAGGGATACCCCTCTGCAAAACCCCTTCCACTAACCTTGGAGGTATTTAGCCTCTCCTTCTCAAGGCGTTGAGCTCTCGACGGGACATTCCCTTTTCACTTCTCTGGCCTGTAGTAGGCCCTCTTGCACCAGCAAGGATCGGGACTGGGGGGTTTCCCAAAACTATATATGGGGCCCCCAAGATGAAGTCATAAGCTGGCTGTTCCATTACAGCAGCTTTGATTGTGCCACGCACAAACCTGCTCTCCACCTTAATATTGCTATCTGCAGACGCTGTGAGGTCCCTCCCCTCAAAAACTCCACCAATATCAACCTTTTCCTTAGTCATTTGGCCTGGTTGTACCAAATGTCGGGTGACTATACTCGGGTAAGTAAGCCCGCTGTCAAATAAACAAGTGGTAGCAGTCCCATTCACTACTGCTGGTCCACTGTTAGAGAAACACTTCTCTGCTTTGAAAGGTTCCCAATTGTTCCCTTTTTTTCACTCTCACCGCCCTTAAACACGCTGTATGGTGAGTGGGTGGTTTGTTTACACACCGAGAAGTCCAGTGAGAGGTGGTACGGCAATTGCGACAGTACCTGTTGTTTTCTCCCCTGTTTCTAGCAGGTTCATGAGACGTTGTCGCCTGTGCTCTGTTATGCGGTTGGGGCCGCAGGTTATGAATGGGATGGGGCTCCTTGCGAGAAGGCCCCTGCTGCTGATGAGCAGAAGACGAAAACGACTGCGATGCCGATGCTCCTTGGTCCAGTGCTGGCAGGTCTGGGTGTTTTCGTTTCTGGCCCAGTACTTCGGCCTGTGCCGTCTGGAACCTTTCAGCAAAAAGAATGATCTGGTCCAGTTGCTGGGCGCCCTGCTCCGCCAGATACCTCCTCAAGTCTGGAGACATGTGTGCTTTCACTTGTTCGCACATGACAAGCTCTTCGAGTCCTTCAAAAGTTTTTGCTAGACCCGACAATTCTCTCCAACGAGTGAGATAATTCTTCAGCCTTTCTGCGAAATGGGGAAAACTTTCTCCTTTCTCCGGCCTGCTCTCCCTGAACATAGCTTGGCACTTACGGGGAGTCCACTGAAAGCGTTGTAACAGTGCGTTACGAAGGGCCTCAAAGTTATTTTGTTCATCACTGAGCATCTTACTATAGATGTCGTAGGCCTGGTTTTTCAACGACTGAGATAATTTGAGGCACCACAAACTCTCATCCAACCCGTACGCTTTTGCCATTCGTTCAAATTTTTCCAGGAATATGTCAATTTTCTCATTCCCGTTAGGGAAAGAGTCCATTGGAAAATTCATGGCTGCCATCCGGGGCCCTCCGTTTCCTGAGGTGTCTGTCGCCCCTGCTCCGGGAGAATCTCCGTTAGCCGAACTGCCTTCCGAAGATCGGTACTGCAGTTCCAGTGAACGCAGGGCAAGTTCATGCTGTCTCTCTGCTTCTGTGGCCCTTTCCTTCGCCTCCCTTTCTGCCTTTCTCTCCTCTGCCTGTCGGGCCTTCTCTTCTTTCTCCGCTTCCAATTTACGCAGGTCCACCTCTGCCAGTCGGGCCCTCTCTTCTTTCTCCGCTTCCAATTTACGCAGGTCCATCTCTGCCAGTCGGGCCCTCTCTTCTTTCTCCGCTTCCAATTTACGCAGGTCCATCTCTGCCAGTCGGGCCCTCTCTTCTTTCTCCGCTTCCCTTTTCTCTCTCTCCGTCTGCCGGTCCTGTTCCCTCATAATGTAAGCCCTAGTCTCGGCCTCATTCATCCCCATGCTTTTAGCTGCGTCCTTCCATGCAGTAAGTAGCTTGACCAATTCAGCCATCTTACCTGACAAATCAGCAGTAACTCACAACGAGGGGAAATGACAAAAAAGGAACACGAAAAATTTACTGTTACCTTCTGGGCACTACTCCCTGTGTAACCAATGTCCCAAAAACCCGAACTCAGACTAGCACCAATCTGAAGAACTACCTGAAAAAATTTTCATTAAGCAGCTACCTAAAAACCCGAATTTACCTTCCTGTTAAGAAAAATTCAGTTAGCCATCAGTTACCTCTAGTCATCAACTAACTACAGCTACAATCTGACTGCACCCTGTGGAGAAACTTCCTGTGGAAAAAAAAACTATTAGCTGGATCAGTTTATATAGCTCTAGTCTAGGGGATATTATAAAGAAATCTATTTTTCCCAGAACTTTCCTATAGAAACAATCTATGAATCTTGACACGATCACAGAATTGATCCCAACAAAGATGATCTACCGGACGAACGCCGCCACTTTGTCAAGATCACAGAATTGAACGTAACAAAGATGATTCACCGGACGATAGCACCCACTTTGTCACGAAGTGGATTTAAGACTAGAGGTTGCCTACCTAAATAGACTAGACCCTAGTGGAAAGAAAGACTAAGAAGATAGATTTCAGAAGAAAATAACAGTGACTGTGGGAGATGAGGCTATTGGCGTCAAGGGTCGAGAACCGAAATTGACTCTCCCTTGCCACTAAGTGACGTAATGTTTTGCGATAACCTCACTACCTCTAGCTACCAAGACTGGGATAAGGTTTAATTACTTAACACCACAGACACCACTTACAGACAACATATAGGGTGAAGTAAGTGACGGATCCAGCCGGAAAATTTACAATGGATTTTATTTACACACAAAAAAAAAAAATTCATATAACATACTACAAAAATAGAATAAACATGCGTGTTCATACACCTGGAAAGAACATAACAATTAATTTCAAGTGATTAGGTAAGGTAACCCCACAGTCGCCCTCCCCTCAACCTGTAAGGAAGAAAGGTAAGTAATACAACAACATGTGAAGGAGGATCTCGAACACCAGATCCGTCTTTCTCCTAATCAACCTGATATCATGTAAACACGCCCTAACTCCTACTGTCCGTCTGTCTGCAGACGTGGTTCTACACAAATGACGCGCCTACACCGCTGCTCCACTATAGGCTAAATATTCTCTGACTATCACAAGGCTAAATATTCTCTGACTATCACAAAGTCCATGACCAGAACCCTTCTATCACCTCCGACACAACTTACAGATGACTTGCTGAGTTCTAATGTTATGTTCAGTGTCTGTCTGACACTCCTGGTTCCTACAGAAAACGACTCCTCCACTACTCTCCTTCTCTCTATCTATCTCGTGCAGTAAAGAGGGATGTTAACCCTTTCCCCTCTTCTCCACCTGTTGTAGCTGCTAACTTGAATTGGTATTCTGGTTTCTCGACTTGGACTCTTCTGCACTACCAATGACGATTCTGGAAAAATCACAGGCCCCGTTACCCCTCTCTTGGGTCTGGGCCGTCGGTGTTATTATGACCGACCAATCACGACACCTCTAGGCCCTGCGCCTAGGTTCAGTGTGTGCTTTATCTGAGCATGAATAGCTCCGAATTTTATTAAGAACCTCTTGTTCTTGCTGAAGAAGTCTGTGCTTCCAGCTCCTTGCTCTCTTGGGTACAAAAAACGTTTGCACCAGTGAACCCCTTGTCACTACTCCACTTTCTTTCCTGGCTCTGCCGACTCTTCTTCTCCTGAGAAGACCGGCGAACTTCTAGCCGCTCAAGGACTACTGTAGCCCTAGCTGCCACGCCTGGAAAATATCTGCTGTGGACAAAACAATAACAAATATATATCGCACAACAAATTTCCCATATCCTTAACACTTAACTCCCTTAACTCTCACTCTTCAACACTTAAATCCCAACTCTTCAACCACTTAAGTCTCAAATCTCTAACCTTTAGTTTTCCAATCTCGAACACTTAAGTTTTCAAATCTTCCATACAGCTCCCATGCTCTAGTATCGCTTCAGCGATTAGTAAACATGCCTACCCCCACTTTCCCTCAAATACCGTCCTATCGACACTCTAATCTCCAGACTCAGCTTAGGTTAGCCCGTCACAACATTCTAACCACTGAATGAACCTGTTGCCAGTAAATTCCTGGCCCTACTATTTAACAATGATCGATGTGTTTACCTGGCTACCCAAATACAATAGACTTCACCCGAGACAATAATCTCCCGTCTCCATGAATTCATCAGTATAAACATATGTCTATTAAATAAGGGACTAATTAAAAATCCCAACTAGACCCGTAACTGCTGACTTCAAAATGTAGGTTTTACCCACACAGAGAAAAATACACAATTTCCCATGCTCTAACATTTAAAGCCACTCGTTCTATTACCACAGCGTTACACAAATTAGTCCGCTGGTAATTTACACACACTTGAACAATTAAATACACACCAAAACCCTAGCGTATTATTCGCTAATATTATAACTCAAATATTGAGAAATCTTCACCCACGTGTCGGGAATATTATTTACACCCGATTCTGATAACAATGTACATTAAAATCTCTAAAGGAACTGAAATCCTATTTTACAATGCATACCCCGCTATCTCCCCTCTCCTTCCGTTTTCAGATTCACCCCTCTAAGAAAATAGACACAGCACGTGCTTCGGTACCCCTCTCTCCAAATCCTCGAAAATCACAATGAAATTACGTGCATCGTGTCTCAAAATTATAGTATTTAACATCTACCATCTTTAAGCTTTCATTATCTCATAAAAAGAATGAATGCACTCTGATAATAATTTAGATAAGAGGGTAACTCATGGCATGTCCGTTACGAACTAAAATTAATTTAATTCCGCGAGCGTGTTTTACGCTGCACCATTTAAAATCACAAATTCAGGAAAAATTAGATCCCCTGTCTTCTGACAAATAACAGTAATATTCCAATTTATACAAACAGCTACTCTGAGGAAACTATCAAAATTCCCTACTACCTTTTCACAAAATACCTAATTGCGCTGTCAGTTATAGTCAATTAAAATTATAGCATTGATGGCTCTACTTCTATGAATTAACTTTACCTCCTAGAAACAACTCTGCAAAAATCTTATAAACTATTAAAGCTTAATTAACTTCATATTTACCAGCACAAATTTCTCTCGAAAGAGCAAGTCGGCTCTGTGGCAGTTCTTTCCCAAGGCGTAGAAGTTCAAAAAATCTCCCACTTCTGCCAGGGAACCCCGCTTATTTATTACCCCAGACCACGCTACGCGTGAGTCATAGCTAGGCTTTGTTCTTAAGCGGGTCGATCTATGAACCAACCAACGTGCCAGGAATCGCCCACGGTCATTTCTAAATTTAGAACTTACGGTCAAGCGGAAAATTCCGTTCCACGCGTTCTTTGAGAAAGGGCTAGAAATGCTCTGCCATTTTGTTACACTAGCAAATCTCTACATGAACGAATTATCTAAATGAAAAAAACCGCGCTGGTGCCAGTCTAAAAGTTAAAACTACCATCTCTCCTAGCAACCGTAATTCTTAATCTACACAAAAAATCCAAACTCGATTATTAAACAAAGAGAAATAAAAAAAAACGAATAAGATAAAAATCCCACCGTAATCCTTCCCTGAAAAAACGTAAATAAATGCAAAATTTAAAGACTTGGGGCCTGTTGTAAATGCAATCACATTAACTTCTCACACCAGTCCAGTGTTTTTCTAGATGTTTCAGTTAATTAAACTGTTTGAACGAGTCCAGTTTTTTCTAGATGTTTCACTTAATTAAACTGTTTGAAACAGTCCAGTGTTTTTCTAGGTGTTTCACTTAATTAAACGGTTTGAACCAGTCCAGTGTTTTTCTAGGTGTTTCACTTAATTAAACTGTTTGAATCAGTCCAGTGTTTTTCTAGATGTTTCAGTTAATTAAACCTTTTGAACTAGTCCAGTTTTTTTCTAGATGTTTCACTTAATTAAACTGTTTGAAACAGTCCAGTGTTTTTCTAGATGTTTCACTTAATTAAACTGTTTGAACCAGTCCAGTGTTTTTCTAGATGTTTCACTTAATTAAACTGTTTGAACCAGTCCAGTGTTTTTCTAGATGTTTCACTTAATTAAACTGTTTGAACCAGTCCCGTGTTTTTCTAGGTGTTTCACTTAATTAAACTGTTTCATCACCATCGTGCTTTTTGCTGTCTACGGATTATAGAGCGATTCATGTTCTTCTGCCACAATGGTTTCCGTATCAATTAGTTTTACATTTTGAGGTTGCCAGCTCTATGTACAACCTCATATTAGTTACTTTGTAGAACGCTCCTGAGGAATCAATAGGCCTAATCTGTTTTGGTCTCATAAGACCCATCCCCCCTCCCCCCTCCCCGGAACTACGTGAGGCCATAAACTGTTTGCTCTTTGGGTCTCCACGTTTCCCAGTTCTTCAGCCCTCTTTTTTCCACTGAGGTTCAACTACAGGTTCGTTCTCTGTCTTATCTTAAGGTACAGGTAAACAGCAAATGCTCCTTCTATAACGACTGACGTCTGTAATAATGACTGTATTTATCAGTAGAAACGTACTTCCTAGAAGCAGATTCAGCTGTTGCCTGTTGTCATTTACTGGATTAACAAACGAAGAAATAACAGAACCATTGCTTCCTGACGCTTGTCGTTAGAGGCGACTAGTATGTGAGGTTTTGCAATGGGGAATGGCAACCTCGTCACGTGACACAACTTGCTACAGAAACCACTACTACACGAGCACACGAGTGCTGTGGTGCTCCGGTCTACTCAGTTGTAACTCTAGAGCAGTGTTTCTCAACCTCTTTGTGTTCACGGCACACTTTTCAATTTTCTAAAAATTTACAGCACACTTATCTGACCCTGCGCCTGAATACACAATTACAGTGATATGTACTAACTTAAACACACTAATTTGTGATTACTTTAGAATAAAGAATACTCTCAATTCGATTTTCTTTTAATTGTTTAAAATAATTTGGAAGTATATCTATTTTTGTTCAAAGCTGTTAATAGCTCCCAATTATTATTGAATGAATTTAAGCTGTAAGATCAGTTTTACGTTACTTGATCAATAAAAATATACTTCATATAGTAAATTTACAAAATTGTTGTGGCACACTTTGATAAGCGCGGCGGCACACCGCTTGAGAAACACTGCTCTAGAGTTATAGAAGGAAGGGAGCTGGCCATATCACCTTATAAAGTGGTACCTAGTCTAGTTATGTCTCTAACAATTCCCTCCCCTACAGTAGTATCTGCTATGGGCCTGTCTTTACCTTGTAATACATGGGCACACATTTTTTAATGCTATAAGTTTTCCACTGCTCCAAATCAGAATGTTCTCTTGCTGTGCTGGGTTTATGTAGCAGCATGTTTTAAATGAGACTTTAAGAACTATGCACCCTTTAGGGTCTAAAGATAGAAATAGAGTTTTAAAAAGTCAGTACCATAGCAGATACTGCCGTAGGAGAGTGAAGTGTTTGAGACTTCACTATACTAGGTCCAGCTTCGAGAGGTGGGGGGGGGGGGGGGGGATCAGTTTCCTTCCTCGCTGCCTTTGCCTTCCCAAACTCAAGAGCAGAGTCAGTTACCCATTTACAGCTGAGTAGACTGGAGCGTGACGCCACCGTGTTTCAAACCCGGTCCCGTAAAACCAGTGCTGTCGCCACCGTGCCAGTCGGACTCACAGAAATAGATTATACGAGAAAAAAATCTAGAACATGTTCTCTTCTATTGTATTGAAACTGCGCGAGCCACTCTCTGACGCCCAATACTGTCACGTGCTAATACGCCTAGTTCATATTTTGATTGATGGTAAAGCAAGCACGTGACTTGTCTATTTGTGTAAAACTGTGTGTAACATATACATATATATGATGTCAGCCTTTGACTTGCGACCTCCTGTATAATTTGTCTTGTCTCCTGGAGTATCGTGTGTAACCAGCGATAAGCCTGGTCTTAATTTTCGTGAAGTCTAGTAAGTACATATATACATATATAGTAAGGCATAGGCCTATATACAATCATTGGTTGTTTTTCTGATTGGTGGTCTAGTAAGTAGATTTTTTTATAGCATATCACCGATCATATGAGGTTGTTTTTCTGGTCCGTGAAGTCCAGTAAGTAAATTGTGTATAGTATATACTCAGTTATTTGTGTCTTTTTTTCTGATTAGTGAAGTGCAGCAAGTAGATTTAGTAGAGTATATACTCAATCATTTGATGTTTTTTTCCTTGGTTCGTGAAGTCAGTAAGTATATTTGGTGCCGTATGTATAAACTCAGTTATTTGAGATTTATGTTTCCCTGGTTCGTGAAGATCAGTAGTAAGTAGATTTTGTACAGTATACTCAATCATTTGAGGTTTTCTTTCCTGGTTCGTGAAGCCCAGTAAATAGATTTTGTATAGAATACTTAATCATTTGAGGTTTTTTTTCCTGAAACGCGAAGCCCAGTAAGTAGATTTGGTATAGTATACACTCAATCATTTGAGGTTTTTTTCTGATTCGTGTAGTCCTATAAATCGATTTGGTATAGAAGCCTATATACTTCATTATTTGAGGTTTTTCTGATTTGAGAAGTCCAATAAGTGAATGTGTTATCGTATACACTCAATTAATTGAGTTTGTAATATGAGGTTGTGCATGGCGCTGGGAAACATCATGTAACACAAATTACCGTAGAAACGACCGTTGCAAGAGCACGTGACTGCTTGATACAATCTTCCTGCCAGGGGACTGGTTGTAGTGGTGGTTCCATGCTCTTTAAGGAGAACAAAAGGAAAGAATAATAATAATACTCAATCATTTGAAGGTTTATTTTTCTTGTTCGTGAAGTCCAGTAAGTAGATTTTATATTATGTACAAGTAGATTTTTATATTATGTACAAGTAGATTTTTATATTATGTACAAGTAGATTTTTATATTATGTACAAGTAGATTTTTATATTATGTACAAGTAGATTTTTATATTATGTACAAGTAGATTTTTATATTATGTACAAGTAGATTTTTATATTATGTACAAGTAGATAGTATATTATGTTCACTCAATAAGTTGACGTTTTTTAATGGTTCATTGAGTCCAGTAATAGAGTGCCGAGTGGCTTAGTGGTTATAATGCTTTTGTTCTCGGAGACAAAGTTAAGGTGTTCGAAACTTCAATAGCGTCATGAACCAGCTTACCCAGCCAGAAATAGGGAGTCTAACATACACACTATCAATCTGTTGCCTGTCTTCTTGCCTGCCTGGCTGTCTGGCTGGCTGACTGCATGCCTGCCCGCCTTTCTAACCTAATCTGATCTGTCTGCCTAATCTATCTGATCTGTCTGCCTAGTTTGTCTGTCTAAATAATCTAATCTGTTTATGTCTGTAACTTAAAGTACAAGTTAGAACAGTTACGAAATGGTTATAAAGTGGCAGACTACAATCATCATCAGTGTCATATTCACATTGAATGGCAGCTACAATGAGTCTCCAACGTCTGCTGTCTTTAGTCTTGACGAAGCACTCCGATAGACTCTTACCTGCCCATCTCTTGATGTTACCTTGAAAACTGTGATAGAGACCTGTAAGCAGGTATATATAGTCAAATGAGCGTCCGATTGACATGATAATAATAGAACAATACCCCACACCTAAGGATCTTTTATATTTGGACATGCGCCCTAATATAACCGACTAGGTTGAACGGGACGCGCCTCGCCAAAACGAGGCAAAAGTTTTACATAAAAAATGAAAAAAAAAGATTGGCAGAGTTGTTAGAGCGCTGGTCTCTTGCGGCACAGGTGCCGGGATAGAATTACGGTACCAACACGCTTCAGTCTACACAGCTGTAAATGGGTACCTGACTGAGTTAGGGAAGGAAAAGGCAGCTAAGAAGGGAACTGGTCACCCCCACATCTCGATGCTGGACCTAGTATAGCGAAGTCTCTAACACTTCACACCCCTACGGCAGTATCTGCTATGGGACTACCTTGTTTATATCGTCAAATATTAACTTAATGTGCCCTATGTAGTTCCCGGGGGGTCTCCGAAAGGGCATAGAAAGAATAGGACAAGGTATGTCGTACAAGACGACTAATATGAGGTTGTATCTGCGGCTGGCAACCTCATCATGTGAAACAGGTTGCCACACAAACCAACACTGCAAACGCGTGTGGATGCTTTGTGCACATTTCCTGCAAGGGGACCAACTACACTAGTGACTCCATGCTTTGTAAGGAAGGCAAATTAAATTGAATGACGATGTGTATGTGGTTTCATTATTTCTTTATCTGACAGTATCTATCTGTTTATCCCTCTGCCAGCCCCGTCATTTATCTCATTGTCTATAAATCTACCCACATTTCTTCCATATAAGCGATCATGTCGGTCCCTGCATAACACAAGCAGCAGTCTGTGTGATATGCATTACCATAGGTCATTATAATTACCCTTTATTGCGACCCGCAAACGTCACGCGTGCCACATAACAACATTTACCAAAGTATGGCGTAGTTAACAATTAATGTCGACCAGAGAATAGTCTGTGGCTGGGTTACGTCTACCTCTAAGGCAGGGTTTCTCAACCGGGGTTCCACGGAACCCTAGGGGTTCCGCGAGAGATCGTGATTTAAAAAAATAATAAAATAAAACGTCGTCTTTGAACTTTGAACTTTGCGCGCTGGGCGATGTCAACTCTCGCAGTGGTGGGCATTGACCGAGCAGCCTTGTATAGCAGCGCGCAATAGCACCGTGTTCACTCTTGCACATACCATATTTCATAACCATCTTGTAGAGTAGAGATTTGTGATAAGACTTTTAGGTCTACTTGGATAAGGTGAAAACAAAAAAATCAAGTAGGAAATTATAAAAAAAAGGAAAACTTGAAGCTTCTTCTGCATACACTTCTGACTTGCATTAGATTTCATATCCTTTGTGTGGAGGAGACAACCACACAAAACGAGTAGGCAAAAAAATTGGCCAAAATAAACAGATCCACAGAAAACTCATTCTCTATTCAAAAGAGAATTGACATTTTTTTGGATTATTATATATACAACTTACTGATCACGCTAAGGTACCATGAGCTGTAGATATAATAATTCTTATGCATGGGTTCCTTTAGACATAAAAATGATTCCAAGGGCTTCTTCAGAATAAAAAGGTTGAGAAAGGCTTCCCTAAGGGGTAGCAGCAGCTGCTGGTCAAAGGACTACGAGGAATATATGTAAATAACTATATTAACATTTTGAAATGTTTAAAACTTAACAATGTTAATGAAATAGTTTTGTGGATTACAGAGAGCGAACGACAAAGGATGAAAAAAAAAAAAAAATTGAGTCTAAAGATAATATCCGGGTATTTCAAAAACTGTACCAAGAATAAATTTGTTGGTTGACAAGAAAGAGAATCAAGGGTTGTCTATATTTATAATTTATGCTTCTGATGAGACAAATAAAGAATATGATTACTGCTCCCTCAGGCGTGTCGTCCAAGGCGACTTATATAAGGTTGTGTATAAGACTGACAACCTGTGGAGGCAGAGATGCAAAGCATGAACCAGAACTGGGGAAACCATACGAAGGATGGCTGCCAACCGAGCACGGTGGAGACAATTTCTTGCTGCTCTACATGACGCCACCAGGCGTGATGGTCACTAATTGCTTTGTCAGTCGGCGGCCAAGAGCCAAAGAAGAAGAAATATGGCTTATATGTAGGGTAAACTTTATCATTCATTTCCTCTCATATTCAACAACAACAAAAAAAAGGGGGGGGGGGGTACTGGAAGGTTTACTAAAAACCTAAGGGATACGGGGGCTTAGAAAGGAAGGGGACCACTGGTTTAGGACCTCTGGATGCCCTATTTATTACAATTTAAGGTCATCGTTCTCTGAATGACCTACTCCCAATCTGCTGTGCTCTGACTTTTTTCTTGGCAGACATGCAAAGAGATAAGATACGAACCTTAGACCTTAGCTGTGGTTCGAGTTGTCTTACAAAAGCTTTGACCCGTGCCGAAAGTAATTGAACTCTTATTTCCGCCACCTTTTCTTTGCAGCTGATCGCTGTGGCGATGTTGGAGCTTAAGAGGAAGTTGAAATGGGGAATTCGTGCAGGTAGTCAAATTTGGCCCTAGGAGTTTTTCAAGGTGTTGCGAGTTCTTGTGACTGACGTACTGCATTGTACTCTTGCGAGACTTAATTTCATGCTGTTGAGTTGGGATCAGAATGTAATTTCCACAAATGATGTTGACTGTAGCTTGGTAAAAGATAACGGTAGTTCAATAGCAGATACCACCGTAGGGGAGTGAAGTGTTAAAGACTTCACCATACTAGGTGCAGCATCCAGAGGTGGGGTGACCAGTTCCCTTCCTCGCTGCCTTTTCCTCCCCTAACTCAAGATCAAATTTAGGTATCCATTTACAGCTGGGTAGACTAGAGCGTGTCAGTACCGTGAATCGAGCCCGGCGCCTTTGCCACGAGAGACGAGCACTCTAACCACTTGCCGCGAGAGACGAGCACTCTAACCACCTGCCGCGAGAGACGAGCGCTCTAACCACTCTGTCAGTCGAACACAGCATCCTAAAAAAAAAAAAAACCACACATAAAACGGCCCGTTTTACAATTTTTTACTTTGAATTTTTCGGTTTCATTTTGTTCATTAAAAATTTTAATGATTTAATTTTTTTTTTTTTTTTTTTTTTTTTTTTTTAAATAAATAAATACCGGCTACTCCGCCAAGTCCGCACCGTCCAAGATCCGGTCCTGCAGATAGTGACAGTGAAAAAAATGTAAGACGAAGAAGATTGGAAACCCAATGCGAGACCAGCTCCGTTTTCGTAAAAAACAGTTTGCCATTATGGCACCGAGCCAAGTTATACAGTTGCTATGTTTTTAATAAGGCTCGATTCAGACCAGGCACAAGGTCCATCGGTTATTTCTTGTTTTTTTTTTTTTTTTTTTTAAATTAGTCAGGTTAACTAGAATCGATTCTGTGTTTAGTTGCAGAAGTTATGTAAGGCTTAAGCACAACCGTCTAACCCAGGGTTTCTAACCTGTGGTCTACCATCGCTTTGGTGTTCCATGAGTGGATGCTGGGGGTACTTGTACATTACCTAACATTGTAAATATAACGTTTTTTATTATGCTTTTGTGTAAATTTTTTTCCAAACAGGGATCCACAGGTTTCGTCAGACAATCAAAAGGGTCCATAGCCATCCTGGGATAATCAAAGGGACCCTGTAAGCCTGGGGTTCTAGACCCGTGTCTAGCTGGCCTAATGAATAATCCGGCGCTGCTGGTAATACATCATGGCAGTTTAAAAATAGCATTACAGGACAGCAGTTATAACCAGCAATACATCACTAAAGCTATAAACTAGTAATACAGTACATCAGTCATAAATTAGTAATCATCATCATCAGTTGCCATCTCCACAACGAAGGTTGGCTGTAATGGATCTCCAACGTCTTCTGTCTCTTGTCTTGGTGGTACACTCTGATAGGCTCTTTCCCGTCCATCTCTTGATGTTATCTTCCCACTTATAGCGCTGTCTTCCCCTTGCACGTTTGCCTTCAACTCTCCCTTCTGTTATGGTCTTTTGCAAGGTGTTATGCCTTTTTATGTGGCCAAAGTATTTTAGCTGCCGAACTTTGACCTCTCTCATTAGTTCTCTTTTCATACCTAGATTTTCTAGGACCTCCTTATTTGTTTTCATCTCTTTCCATGAGATACACCCCATTCTTCTATATATCCACATTTCAAGAGCCTCAATTCTTTCTTCCAAATGCTTATTCATCGTCCATGTTTCTGCACCATACAGAAATGCAGAATATATATAACACTTTATGATTCTCAGTTTTAATTTATGAGATAACTGTTTGGATGTCGGTATATGTTTCATGTTGTTGAATGTAGCTTTGGCCATTCCTATTCTCTTCTTGATTTCTGTTTCACATCTGCCATCTTCTGTTATTATATGACCAAGATATACGTAGCTCTTGACTTGTTCCAGGATTTTCCCATTTACGCTTATCTTTAATGTGGGTTTATCGTCTGTTTTGCTAATTATCATAGTTTTAGTTTTCTCAATATTAATGTCGAGTCCATATTCATGACTTATACTGTTCACTTGCTTCACTAGTTCTTGTAACTCCTGTTCGCTTTCAGCTAACAACACGGTATCATCTGCATATCTAAGATTGTTTATTGATCTTCCACTGATGTTCAGTCCTGGTATTTCCTGTATCTGTTTGAAAATTTTTTCGGTGTATAAATTAAATAGGCAGGGGGACAGCACACAACCTTGTCTGACACCTCTTTTTATGTCTATGTATGGTGAATAATTCCTTCCCGATCTTACTGTGGCAGTTTGCTCCCAATAAAGGTTACTGAGTATTCTTATATCTTTTCCATCAATACCTATGTCTTTGAGGCATTCAATTATTTTCTCATGATGGATTCTGTCAAAAGCCTTCTTATAGTCAATGAAGCACACATACATACTTTTTTGGACCTCTGTATATTTTTCTGCTAATCTTCTTAGGCAAAATATTGCCTCTCTTGTTCCACTGTTCCGTCTAAAACCAAACTGTTCTTCTTGGATTTCGCTGTCTACTTTACTTTTTATTCTCTCCTGTATGATTTTGAGCAGTATCTTAATTGCATGACTCATCAGGCTGATTGTTCTGAAGTCTGAACATTCTGCTGCATTTGGTTTTTTGGGCAATGTTATAAAAACTGATGTCTTCATGTCGTGTGGTAAATATCCTGTATTGTATATATCATTGCATATTTCTGTGATTGTATCTATACCAAAGCTCTCCAGAGCTTCTATCATTTCAATTTTTATGTTAACCACGCCTGCTGATCTTCCTTTTTGTATCATATGAATGGCATTCTCTACTTCTGATCTGAGAATGTTTGGGCCTTCATTAGAATCTGGTGATGGTTTTTTACCTCTGTTGTCCTCGAATAGTTCTTTTACGTATTCTACCCATCTGTTTGATATGTCTTTCTCATCAAGTAATATTACACCATTTTTGTTCTTGATACAGCTTCCTCCTTGTGCAAACCGCGACCGATTTGATAATTTCTTTATTTCTTCATGCATATCTCTTGTCATGTGCTTTGCTTCCAAGTCTTCTATTTCCTTACATTTTGTTTCTATCCACCGTTCTTTTGCTTCTCTACACATAGTACGTATGTCATTGTCTATTGTTTTATATTCTGGAGTGTTTTTTTTGCTTTCTTTCTTTCTGCCATTTTATTCAAGATGTCATCTGTCATCCAAATTTGATTTTTCTTAGACTCCTTTTTAGGTAAATTTGCATTTGCTGATTGTATGCTTGTTTTTAAGCATTCCCATTTTGTGGTTGCTTTTTCTTCTGGGTTTTCTCTTCTATACTGCTCCATGCTTTCTGTCAATAACTGTTGGTATTTATTTTTGACGTCGATTAAATATTTCTGTTTTATATCTGGTTGTTTCAGCGCTGATATTTCTATCTGGGGTTCCTCCTGTCTTCTGTTTCCAGCTCTTTTCAGTTTTATATTTACTTTGATGACAACTGGATTGTGATCTGAATTTATGTCGGCGCCAGGATGTGTCTTTGCACTTGTGACACTGTTCTTAAATCTATGTTTTATCATGATATAGTCGATTTGATTACGTGTTACATCTCCTGGGCTTTTCCATGTGTATAATTTCCTTGGGTGGTGTTCAAAAAAGGTGTTACATATGACCAGCTGGTTTTCTTCACAGAACTGGATAAGTCTGTCTCCTCTATCATTTCTTGTCCCTAATCCATACTGTCCTACTATTTTCTTGTATTTTCCTTTTCCTACTTTTGCATTCATATCACCCATTACTATCAACACATCTGTAGATTTGACTGGTTTAAGTGTGTGTTGTAGCTCTTCATAGTATTCTTCTATTTCTTCCTCGCTGTGATCTTTAGTTGGTGCATAAGTTTGTAAGATTGATATGTCGAATGGCTTTGCTCTCATCTTTAGTAACATCATTCTGTCATTGTGTGTCCAGTATCCACATACGTATTTTTCTAACTCCTTCTTTATCAACATTCCTACCCCTCTTTCGTGTTTTTTCTCCTCCTGAGTGTATAAGCGTGTACTGGTCTCTTGTTATGTAGCCTGTATCCAAAAGTCTTGCCTCTGCAACTCCCAGTATATCGAGTTTCATGTCGGTTGCCTCTAATATAAGATTGTCAAGCTTTCTTTCTCCGTTTAGAGTTCTAACATTCCATGTTCCTATTTTTAGGCTTCTCCTACTAGTTTTTAGGTGGTCTTTCTCAGAATGCTCCCTTTCAACAGAATTTAAGGAACACTCGTCATTATGTACTTCCTTACTCATTAGAGGAGTTGCCTCTTCCCTGTTAATTTGTACAGTAGATTCTTCCCCAGGGGACAGAGAGTTCTCTACATATCGGTTCTTATCTTGTTGTTGTGATCCCATTACGTTCTGTAGGAAGTACGTGGTAAGGCCCCAATCTCTTCCACGGTGGCTAGCCATTGTCTTTTTCTATGTCCGACATGCCTCTAGTGCGCCACACACTTTGCTGTTTCGCTTTGCGAGCCGTTGAAATTAGTAATACAGTACAGCAGTTATAACCTAGCAATACATCACTAAAGCTATATAATCTAGTACTACAGTACATCAGTCATAAATTAGTAATACAGTACAGTAGTGTCGTGACTGTGTAATACTAGAGTATTTGTCGAGTAAGACAAAGTGAGTGAACTGCAAGATTTATAGAGAAAACACAGATAAGGTGTGAAATTAGGGAGAACTTAAGACGACCTGGAAGGAGGTCTATTAACGCTATCACTTTTTCCAAGCCCACCACTCACTTATGTAGTTTTAAGTATCACCCGCTCTCTCTCTTCTTTCTCATAGACAGATAGAGAAATAGTAAGAGCTTAAATAGGTATGGATGAAGGTCTTGATGAACAGCGCAATAACAAAAGGTTAAAATTTATTAAAGTTCTCTTTAGCTTCTATAAGAAAAGAAAAAAAAATCTCAGCAAACAATAACTGATCAAATAACAAAGTTAACAATTACATCAATTCATACATCAAGGAAAAAAACCAACTAGTAGGCCCCCGACAAGTAAAATAAACAAAGAGTTAACAATCCTTCCGCTTCTGTGGAAAAATACAAAATAACTTAAGTCAGTGTCTTTATGTCTCTGCTCGTAGCTGAGGATACTTTATAAATCCACTGAAGATGCTACCCATGGGCCGTGTTCACACAAAAACAATATAGGCTGTAGATTAACTCTTTCTATATTCTGACCATTAATACACGCAGGGGTCGTGCTGTCCAAAAGACATAACAAATCGAGGTCAACTCAGAACAACCTTCTGTATTGGCGCTCTTATCCGGCGCGGCGAATTATAACAAGCGTGTCTCGTATATGTGACTGAGCACTCCGTTTAATCATACAGTAAGATACTTTCAATTAGGCTGGCGATGCTGTGTGGATTAATATGCTGGATGCCACTATGCTCTGACTTTTACTAAATGGCAAGTAGGAAACCACTACTGCACAATACGTGACGTCAGGCAGCGGTCGCTGGCTCTACACTGCAATTGAATCTATATTCGCGTGATTTTTCCCCGTTTAGAGGTTATGCGAAGTGGGTATAGTTGTCAGGCAGTTTGACACTCGTCTTGCTGCAAACCGTTAGACTGGAGGGAGAATTTATGCGTTCCCTCAGCTTGTGTTTGTAGTCAGCTGTTTTAGCAGTGGCGGTACCTGGAACTAAGACCAAACATACACCCATTACCTCAAGCAAAATAAAATCATAACTTTAATGTTATACTACAGTATTTGTTTTATTATTGCTATTCAAGTCTCTGTGCTGTCTCCTTCCACATGAGTTGTCCTCCTGTTACTTCCACAATATCAATTGTCAACATGCATCCCGCATTAGCTAATATATTTGTGTGAGCGTTTGCTCTGACAGAAAAGAATCGAATCCATGTCCTCTTCCAACTCAACGTATGGGTTGTCCCACCATGTAGTCTCCGTTAAGAGGGTGTACTATTTAATTTACATCATTACGTGAATTTACAGAAAATATAAGCACAAGATACATTACACAATTAAACTGCATGCACCCCGTGGGGTCGATATACAAAAAGGGAAAAGTAATAACCTCCCAAAATGGAAACCATACAAGTGCAATGCTGTTATGATACATTGTGACTTTACATGGTATAGGATTCTTTCGCTGGCCAGTGGTTAATTTTGTAGACTGCCTGGTAAGTTATATCTAAACTACCCAATAGACAGTCTATGGTTCCACACCCTGCCATGAGACGTTGCTCCCAAAAAAAATAAATGACTAACTCCCACAATTCAGTCGTTATAGCGAACACACGTCACTAGTCAAATTTATATGAATAGTATACACAACTGTAGTTCCCCAAAAGTAATGTCAGCTTAAGCTTACCATTTAACCCATTGTAAACACTAACAAAACTATGAGGCTCTAAGCAGATTAAGCATCTGTTAGATTAGGTTGTTAACTGCGCTACATGGGCACTGAATAAATTACTGAGGAGTTGTCACAGAAAAAAACCGGAAGGCACTGCTATCAGTTATATGTACACTAATAACTAAGCATATATGATATGACAAATCTCAACTCGCCCCGAGATAGCAAGATGTTTAGCGAAACGGTCGAATATTTTGCTCACAATTGCCGGTGTCTCATTCGGTTTTAACCTCGGGTCCAGTTTGTTAGCGAGTGTCAAGACAGTTAAAATCTATCAGGCTATATAGTCCAGAAATGGACGCTGACCTAACCATCTGCATTCGCGTGCTTTAAGCAGGTGTTCGGGTCGCTCCGCTTTCTAGCGTAACCCTGGGTAACATAACCATTAGTCTAGAATCTACATCAGAGACACCAAAATTCCCTGTAATTCCTAACGTTACCCAGCTTTCAAAGGGTTGACTCTCTGCGCCGCTCAACTACAAGAGACCCTATTAAGGCTGCCGCCCGTGCATCTGCTAGAGTGGTCACATCACTATTACGTGTGAGGACATTCCCCGGGGCTGGCGTCCTACAAACATGCACGCAGGTGTGTATTATGCAATGTTATCGTATGCTGGCGAGCGCCGACTACTGAGGGCCGAGCAATGAATTTATATTGAGGGCCAGAAACGAAATAAAAAGCCAGACACGTCTTGGGTCTGAGCGGGAAAAAAAATTAGTAAGACTTCGGCCGCGATAGAAGAAGTAAAAAAAAAAAAAACTAAAGTTCATGTAGCCGGTAAGAATAGAACAATTTAAAGAGTACGGCCAGGAGAGGGGCTGGGATGGATTGGAAAATTCAAATTTACTAATTCGCGACAAGCAGTTAAAAACTAGTGTAACAGCACAGCAGTTGTAATCTGTTAATGTAACACATCAGTTATAAACTACTTATATAGCACAACAGGTTTAAACTAGTATTATAGCACAACCGGTTTAAACTAGTATTATAAAACAACAGTATACATTAGTATTATAGCACAGCAGGTGCAAACCAGTATTACAGCATGGCATTTATAAGCTAGTAGCACAGCACAACAGTTATAAATTAGGGTTGAAGCACATAATTTATAAACTAGTGTTATAGCAAAACTGTTATAAACTACATTTATAAATTAGTGTTATAGCACAACATTTGTAAACTACTGTTATAACAATATTCATAACTAGCGTTATACCACATTTATAAACTAGTGTTTTAGCATAATGTTTATAAACTAGTATATGTGACGTATAATGGAAAAAGAGCCTACAGTAATCTGACAGTCTTTGTGACCTTGTAGCGCTCTATGATTTGCTAGCTAAAACCACGCACTTTTCTGCCTGTGTTTACTTACACTTCCCAGTACAGCACAAACACCAAATTAAGACTGTATGAGAGCTGTGTACTTTCTGTGCTTCTCTAGGGTGCGGAGTGCTGGAGATTAACAGAGAAGGAAATGTCGAAACTGTCCTCCTTCCACACAATTTGCCTAAGGAAAATTCTCCGAATCTTTTGGCCGAATACCATCAGCAACCAAGAACTACTCATTCGGAGTAACTAGGAGGACATGCACACCATCATAGCTGGCAGACGCTGGAGTTTGGCCACGTCCTCAGAAGGGACCCTGATACCATTACAAGAACAGCTATGCTACGGACCCCATACGGAAAGTGAAAGAGAGGCCGACCAAAAACAACCTGGCAGAGAACTGAGGAAGCCGAGATGCAAAGAATAAGCCACAGTTAGAGCACTGTACGAAGGATGACCGCCGACCGGACAAAGTGGAATCAATTTGTTGCTGCCCTACAAGACGCCACCAGGCGTGATGGCCACTGACTGCTTTGACGGTCGGCGGCTATGGATCAAAGAAGAAGAAAGTCTGGAATGGAATTCACCACTGTACATCGGATTCGAGGACTATAAAAAGGCATTTGACAGTGTAGACAGAGAATCACTTTAGAAACTGAGGAGGCATTATGGAGTTCCCATGAAGATCATTAACTTAATAAGGAAGACCTATGAAGACATGACATGCAGAGTTCTTCATGAAGGAAAACTTACAGAACCGTTTAGGATTATAACGGGAGTGAGACAGGGATGCCTCTTGTCTCCATTTCTTTTCTTACTAGCAATAGATTTGGTTATGAAAACATCGACATCACACAACAGAAATGGAATCCAGTGGAATCTAACTAAACAGCTTCATGATCTGGATTTTGCAGATGACTTGGCTCTTCTGTCCCATAACCATAATCAGATGCAAGAGAAAATGAAAATTCTCGATAAGAGGTCACAACAAGTGGGCCTGAAAATACACAGGGAAAAGACAAAGATTACGAGAATAAATACAAGAAATGATAACAAGGTTGAACTTGAAGAAACACTAATAAAGAATGTAGAATCGTACACATATCTTGGCAGTAATATAGACAAAGTTGGAGGGACAGACAGTGATATCAAAATAAGAATATAAAAAGCAAGAGGAGCTTTCATTGCAGTGGGAAACATATGGAGAACAAGAGAAATCAAGTCCAACACGAAAATAAGAATCTTCAACTCAAATGTCAAGTCAGTCCTATTGTATGGCTCTGAGACATGGAGAGCAACAAAAACAACAATCACAAAGCTACAGACTTTTATAAACGGGTGTTTGCGTAGAATAGAAGGACTGAAATGGTATGACAAAGTCACAAATGTGGAATTGATGACAATAACCAGATAAGTGCCAGTGGAACAAGAGTTGAGAAGAAGACGCTGGCGATGGATAGGACACACATTAAGGAAACCTATTGATAGCATTACAAGGCAGTCTTTGTTCTGGAATCCACAGATAAAGAGGCAGAGGTAGACCAAAAAACACATGGAGAAGAGAACTGGATACAGAGGTGAAAATGATGAGGAAAACATGGAAAGAACTTGAGCGGATGGCACAGGACAGGAAGACTTGGCATGTGTTTGTTGAAGGCTTATGTTTCTCGGGTAGCTAAAGGGTATTGATTGATTATAGCACAAAATTTATAAACTAGTATTAAAGTACAAAATTTATTAACTAGTGTTATAGTACAACATTTATAAACTAGTCTTATGGCACAACATTTATAAACTATTGTTATAGCACAACATTTATAAACTAATGTTACAAGGTATAGTACAACATGTATAAACTTATGTTATAGCACAACATTTATAAACTAGTATTATAGCATAACATTTATAAACTTATGTTATAACACAACATTTATAAACTAGTATTTTAGCACAACATTTATGAACTACTGTTATAGCACAACATTTATAAACTAGTATTAGAGCACAACATTTATAAACTAATGTCATAGTGCAACATTTATAAACTAGTGTTATAGCACACCATTTATAAACTATTCTTATAGCATAACATTTATAAACTATTGTTATAGCCCAACATTTATAAACTATTGCTATAGCACAACATTTATAGACATGTTATAGCACAACATGTATAAACTAATGTTATAGCACAACATGTATAAACTAATATTATAGCACAACATTTATAAACTAGTATTATAGCACAACATTTATAAACTTTTGTTATAGCGCAAATTGTATAAACTAATGTTATAGCACAACATTTATAAACTAATGGTATAGTACAAAATTTATAAACTAGTATTATAGCACATCATTTATAAACTTATGTTATTTCACAACATTTATAAACTAGTATTTTAGCACACCATTTATGAACTAATATTATAGCACAACATTTATAAACTAGCACTATAGCACAAAATTTATAAACTAATGTTATAGCACAACATTTATAAACTAGTGTTATAGCACAACATTTATAGACAAGTATTATAGTACACAATTTATAAACTAGTATTATAGTACAACATTGATAAATTAGTGTTATAGCACAACATTTATAAACTAGTGTTATAGCGCAGCATTTGTAAACTATTCTTATAGCACAATATTTATAAATTAGTATTATAGCACAAAATTTATAAACTAGTGTTATAGCACAACATTTATAAACTAGTGATATAATTCAGAACAGTCATAAACTAGTTTTGCTGTTATAGCACACTATTTATAAACAAGTATTATAGCACAACATTTATAAATTAGTATTATGGCACATCATTTATAAACTAGTATTATAGCACAACAGTCATAAACTAGTTTTGCTGTTATAGCATAACATTTATAAACTAGTGTTATAGCACAACCGTTATAACCTATAGTCCGTTCGGAAATTCGTGCCCACACATTGAACGTTGTAACTTTGCAACCCCTTGACGGATGTTATTGAAATTTGCTACGTGCCCTACTGATATCAATGCAGTTATTAATATATTTTTTGCCCTTACAAAACTCATGTCATGTTCGAATTTTCTTCTATAAGTTATATAAAAAAAAACTCTTACCGTTGTCTGGGTTAATTTTTATTAGTTCTACAGGAAAGTTACAAGATCCGTTCAAAAATTGCGCACTTAATTTTTGTTACAGCACAGCAGCACAAGCGATGAAATGTGCTATTCAATATTTTTTTTGTTTAAATTAGTGTAGTGATTACATGTCCGCACGTGTGCGCACCTATTGTACACAGTCACGAGTAATTATTTCAGCGGCGTATGCTAATTGCAATGAGTTGGCTGCAACGAAACAAAACGACACCAGCGTATAATATATTAATAAACTAAACTGCATAATTATGAAAAGCGCAATGAATCTGAAATGCAAATTTATCACTTTGCAGAAGGTAACTGTTATATTGTACAGGCATTTTCGCAGAGAGGCTAAGATGGGTTGTTTATACCACGACATCCAAGAACCAGGTAGAAGAACACGAAAGGCCATGGGTGTGGATAGAAGATCTTTTCGACGTTGGATACAACAAGACGGTGATTGTACAGAGGCTGCGGTTAAGCAAGGAAGGAAGAAAAAAATTGATGATTTTGACAAGGATGTCATTAGACGTTTGATTTTGAAGATGTTTAATGCCAATCAACTTGTTACTCTCCGCATGCTGAAAAGTCGGCTGCAAGCAGAATGCGATATTAACGTCTCAAAAACAACTCTTTGGCAACTTGTCAGAAGTGTCGGCTTCACTTTTAGAAAAACGTCTGGCGGAAGGAATTTTTTATGTGAAAAACCATATCTGGTTGCAGCTCGAAGCAAATACCTTAGGCAGATTCGTGAGAGAAGGCAAGACGGCTATGATATAGTGTATTTGGACGAATCTTGGGTTAATGCTCATCATACGAACGAGAAAGAATGGCAATCTGTTGACGGAGACCATAGAAGGAAAATTCCCAGCAGCAAAGGTCAACGCATTATATTAGCACATGCTGGCAGCAGACAGAATGGGCTTGTCCGTGATGCAGAGCTTATTTTTCAATCAAAGTCTGTAGATGGTAGGGACTACCACAGTGAAATGAATGGGCAAATTTTTCGAGATTGGATAGTGAATACACTCCTCCCGACTCTAGATAGGCCGTCTTGCCTGGTGATGGATAATGCGTCCTATCATAATGTTCTAGCGCAGGAGGATAAAGCTCCCACTTCGGCAAGCACGAAAGACGAAATCAGGAGTTGGCTTGTGAATGAAAACATCTTCGCTGACAACAGTTATTTAAAACCAGAGTTGTTGCAGCTTGTGAAACAGAGGAATAAGACAAAAGTGTATCTGATTGATAAAATCATCCAAGAGCAGGGTCATGTTTCTCTTCGACTCCCACCTTACCATTCTCACCTTAACCCAATAGAGCTGGTTTGGGCTAGAGTTAAAGGGCAAGTGGCCGCCCAGAACACCACTTTTAAAATGTGCGATGTTAAAGACATGACTCGTGAGGCCCTTTCACGAATAGGCACAGAGTACTGGGCTAAATGTGAAGAACACGTGCTACAGGAAGAAGAAGATTACTGGCAGCGAGATGGCTTGCAGTTTGTCCAACCAATAACTGTTGTGAACTTATTGGAGTCGTCCGATTTGGAATGAGGCACGTCGATCGCATTCCTTCGTTTGTAATAAACTAATTTCATATGCCAATCTATAATAACACATAAACAGTTACGATTTGTCATAGCTTCCCGATGATTTACTGCTATCATGGTTCATTATCAGAACATCATTCCTCGTATCAAAATCACGTGAACAACCAATCACACATTTAGGACACGCCTTTGAACCGTCTTGTCGCACAAATGTGATTTACTGTAAGAATTAATGTTACGGGCAGATTTAGGCAAATGTTCCAAGAAGCTCAAAGAAAATCGCGGTTTTGCAAATTTCGCGACAGCTGTGGATGTAATGATCGCAAAATCTTAACTGCATGGAAAATCTAAGACTGCATGCAAAAATTCATGTCCATACAACAAACAGTTTTGGAGAAAATTGACGCTTTCTGTGGGCACGAATTTCCGAACGGACTATAGTATTACAACACAGCAGTTATAAATATGAGGTTGTACTCGTACATGGGGTTGGCAAACTCATCACGTAAAATACATTGCTACAGACGCCAGCACTGAAGGAGCACATGATTGCTCTGATACAGGCTTCCTGCAAGGGGCCCACCAATGCTTCGCAAAGTAAGGGTGTTTATAAAGTCGCTGTGCAGTGAATTTGAAAAATATTTTAGAAATTACGTCATGTCGCACGGAAGGTCCAGTGTTCGAGTCCTGGGTGGGCCACTCATGTCTGTTGTTTTTCTGTTGTCTGGTGTTCTACTTCTTTATTTCCTGCGAGTGCCTGATAACATACCTTTATATTTGTTTCATATTAATAAACTAGTTTAGCCGTGCCACAGATAACAATTGATTGGAAACGAGTGTAACTGTACCTCCCTGGCCAGAGGTTTCCAACTTTTTCTAGACTGGCTACACATACTATCAGACATGTAGGTTTTCGCGACACAGAACACTGGATTATTCTATTTCGGTACTGTATTTACAAAAGGGTTCAAATGGGTAAAGATAGTTCTATAGCTGATACTGTCGTAGAAGAGTAAATTGTTCGAGATTTTACTATAGTAGATCTCCGCTTTGTGAGGTGGCGTAACCGTTTCACTTCCTCGCTTCTTTTGCCTTCTCTAACTCTTAACAGAGCGAGGCGCCCTTTTACAGCTGAGTAGACTGCGACGTGGTGCTACTTGGTTTCGAAACCGGGAACTTTGTCTCGAGAATTCAGCTCTCTAACCGCTCTGCCACTTGAGGATAAAAAGGTCAAGGCAGTCCCGAAGCAGAAACTACCATAGGGAATTGAAGCGTTCAAGTTGACCATTCTAGGTCCAGCCCTTTTTATGAGGCGAGTTGACCAGTTACTTCCTCGCTGCCTTTGTCTTCCCTAACTCAGTAGCTGAGTCAGGTACCCATTTAAAGCTGGGTAGGCTGGAACGTGACGCTGCCTGAAAGTATGCAAGATAAGTGAAAGTGGAAGGGCAGAATGTTAGACGGACCTGCGCGCCTAATTCTTAACCCTTAGAAAATAAACTTCGTTCGTTCGTTCTCTCCCGGGACGCAGTAACCGTGCCGCGAGGAGACATCAGAATATCTCGACACACAGGTTGAGAACCGTTGATCTAGATTACTGCATGATTGAGAGACAATTCAGGTCATGAGTGTTGAGTGCCAACAGGTCGCGGATGCGTATTATTAATTTTTTTTTTTTTAAATATCGCAGTGCACCTGTTCTATTCATTCAGCGGTTAATCTGTTCCCAAGACGCCATATTTTTTTTTTTTAAATCACCAGCTAGTTAGGAAATATCTGGCATTGTATTCCACAGTGACATAATTAGGAATTCGGGGGTGGTGTTTGCTTTCGGGGTTGGGAGAGCCTATTCGAAGGCTCAGTCTTGGAAACATGCCATTATCCGAAAAGACGTTTTTAAAAAAAGTAATACGTTCTAAGTGATAGCCTACTGATGAAGTTTGTTTAAAAGGTCACAACGTATATTTTAAAACAAGTAGGTAATTTAGAAGAACAGAGCCACCCAGAACCTTTTAAGAAAAAATTGTGGGAGAGAGGGCGCCTGAAAGCCCCCCCCCCCTCCCCCACGCTGTCTAATTACGCCACTGATTTGCCATTATATTGAAGGGGCAAAAGTTCTCTATTGTTACACAAGTCGACAATACATTCGTGTGAATAAGTCCTGCGCAATGAATAAAAATGCCAGAAGTCAACCAGGCAACACGAAAGAATATTATGAAAGACATTAACAGTTCAAAATTGACTTACAAAGATAACATGAAATGGTCAGAGTAAACATAAAGATCATTAAAAATACATATCAAGGATTTGCTGCTTTGTTTTGGCGAGGCTCTGCCCGTTCAACCTAGTCTCAGGGTGCGAGTCCACTTTTATTTGCCTAAAGAAAATCTTTCTTTTTTTTTTTAAATAAAATTTTGCCACGTATTGGCGAGACGCGTCCCGTTCAACCTAGTCGGTTATAGTAGGGCGCATGCTCAGAAGACTATTAAGACGGTCCAGCATGTATAATACATTATTTGGGCAATGGATGAAGTTCACACATAGAAGCAGATCTCTGCTCCTGTGGCACCAGCCCCATGACAGACGAACATCTGCTCCAGTCCTGGCCAACATATAACAGTGAACGAAGTGGCTTATGGCAACGCCCAACTTCTCTCCATGAAAAGCTGTTTGGATATGCCAGTAACCTTGAGCGTCACTACTACCTTTATTAGAATCATAAATGTGAAAGTCTGAGGGCGAACGAGGAAGAAGAAAAAGAAGTATCCACACGGATACTTGTAGCGTGATGTAAACACAATGCCTTGTTTTGATAGAATGGAAGGAAATTGTGTCAACCAATCAACAGCCGCGAAGCTCGCATGTAGACGAACCGGTTTTTACAATGGCTTTCTGCAGAGGAAATGAGAGTGTGTTAGATCAGAACACAATGGATTCGTGTGTCGTACAAGGAAATGGAGAGACAGAAAGTAATGACAGTGATTGTGTTTTTTTTTTTTTTTGAGGGAGAAGACCAGTTATCTTCATTCCAAGGGAATAGTAGCTGTGTGTATTACTTGTGAAGATAATTCAAGGTAAAGGTGCCAGCACGATAAATACTGCTGTGTCGATTGTCTTTTAAAAATTTAGTATAAATGGAAGTAGGAACCAATTATGGACGACTTTATATTAAATGAAAGCAGAACTTATGGAAAGTAAAAGGAGATATAGATAAAAGTCATGGATAACAGGGTTGAGAAGCATGAAGAAGGTTTCTGGACCCAGCTAACACAAACTCGCTCCAGTCTGCAAAAAATACAGTCTGCAAACTGTGACACCGTATTGCTCCCCGGTACGCCCGCTCTCTCATTATAAAAAAGGCAGGCAGCGGAATTTTCAAACCACACACACACAGAGCAGAAGACAGATAGACTGAAGGAAAGTGACGCTCGCCAAGGCTATAACTTTACCATCTGTTTGCCGTGCAGCTCTTTCATCACCAAACCGAGTCTGTTCCCTACTTTGCATCTATCCTAAGAGGGTTCATTCGTGCCATACTGCATCAGAGGTCTAGAATCCTAGATCAACCGTGCTTTCCTGGGCCAACACAAGAGCATCAGAGATTGTTATCTAGATTCAAGTCCTAGGCCCCATCAGTACTTGGTGGTCTAGTGCAAGACCTGCAACTGAAACTGCTGTGTATATTCATAGAGGACAGTTACAGAACTTCAATGTTAAGTATTTTATGTAACAAAATTCCAGCAACCATTGTGAGTGGTCAAAGCAAAGTGACTAGTGTGTTATGATGAGAACACAGTTCTGAAATAATAGACCAGACAAGAGAAACTTTAGTGATAAAGGAACATTGGATGATAATTTTAATCTATTTTGAAGATTCCAGAAAGGACTTCTTATTTAGTTATTGAACATAACTCAACTATCATTCAATTTTGTAATTAAATTTATTCATTCAATTTTCATCATTCATAATTGCACAAGAAGAAACAAAAAGATAGATGTACATAATAAATGATTCAGTAATTGTAATTATCTGACATCAATTTTATATTGTTGAATTTGGAGTGTTACTGAATTTTTGATTTGCATAGGTTAGTGCAGCGAGAGGGTTGAGATGTTATTAAAATATAATATATCCTGAACACAAAGTTGTATCAGATGATACCAGGATAGTGCCAGATAAGAGTCTGGTCTTATAAAAGTAATATCCTCTTCTCTGAAAAGAGTAAGGGTGTATGGATATCAAAGGTAGGGTCAAGCTGTATAAGTTTCCAAATAAATCAATAAACATTGAAAATAATTAACAATATCAAAAGTCATTCAATTGTCGAAGGCTATCAACTGGATTAATTATCTCCTTTTAAAGAACATTGATATGATACTAATGAGTTTTGTCACTATTTCGTGACATGTGAAGCTAGTAATGGGTAAATTTATGTCCACACTTTTGATCATTCACTGTATGTTTATTTGCATCTTGTCTTTTAGTATAGGGGTATAATCTGGATACGCTGATCAGTGGCTTTGTTTTGCCACTTATCTTGTGTTTAGAGATCTGTCACTCTCCTGCCATGGACGAACACGTATTTTGAATTTCTCCAGGCAGTGGAAGCTGGGTATCTGGCCCTGTTAACCACAAGGGCACTTGCACCAGAGTCCAGCAGAGGTGGATGATTCTATAAAGTTTTTGTTTTGTAGTTGTCAGGATAGAACCTGAAACAAAAATAAACGTAACCCCTATATGGTCCATCACTATTCCATTATTACACAAGATGGGGACGATAGACAGTGTCAGATAATGTGCTAGCAAATGCACAGGACAATATATACCAGCACTACCCACATCCAGTTCACCGTGACTACACTTTCCTTTTAAAACCTTAGTTAGATCCATCTATCCATGATCCGCCTCCATACAATGATTTGGTCTAGTATAAAGTACTAAGTAATACCTTGATCCATACATTAAAATAATTTCTGTCATCCTTCCTTATGTTCCTGGTATGTGTCACATTTCCTCAAGAAATATTTCTTTAAAAGCTTTTCCAAACCTACAGACACAATTGTCTATCATTCTCAATTTAATTTGAATGTACACAGGCGGGTAAGTCCTTCAGAAATTACACAATGGTTGCAGAAAGACGTCTACACACTTACCAACACGCTGTAGTGAATCAATAGCAAATCATATAATTATATATATATATATATATATATATATATATATATATATATATATATATATATATATATATATATATATATATATATTATATATATAATATAGGCACACATATATTGCGAATCCCAAAATGAGGCATATTTTGTCGCTCTGTTCAATTATAAAAAAAACTAGTTTCCCCCTTATCTTTTTTATTTCTGGAGCGATTTTATTCATCTAAGCCTTAAATTATACCCTGAATTAATCTTTATCTTCCTAGCTAAAAATCTTTTAGTCTCCTAAGTGCATTTTATTCTATGCATATTTTAAATACCTAAATTAGAGACTAACCCGATGTGTCGAAGCCTTTCCACTCAATATTTCTCTCTTAATAAACTACTTTTCGAGGAAGTCTTTACACCTACCTCTAAAGTAACATTCCTGTTGTAGAATTAGAGACCTCTTCCAAGTGGTACTTCTTTCCTACTTATGTAATTAATTTGCATCCTTCACTCGGTTGCACAAATGAGGACTGGCCATTTTGCCTGTCCAAGGCTGTAGTAAACACACGAATACGGAAGTCTTTACATTGGCTAGTGTATCATACAATTTCTACAATGTATGTCGCGCGGTTTTCGTCAGAGTTACTCGGGATTATACAGAAGCTGTGTTGTGAAGCAGACTAACTCACGACAGTTAGTTACATAGCAAAGGTGGCATATTAGGCTCTAACTTAATCTGAATACTATGTGAAGTAGAGACCTTCACAGCCGTGACTATCCTGTGATACCAGTGCTCTTCTCTGACACTGGGACTACATTCTTGTCAGACAGAATTCTTTTTCTGTTCTATCAGTAACTACTACTGACTACCATACTCTTAAAAAACCTTTCGCTACAATACTCAATACTTGCGTCCTCACGTCCACATCCTGTGATGGACATACATATAATATTTCTTGATCTGAGTGATGCGTATTCCACAGAAGAAAAACACACTGACGGCGGACACGTCTGGACACCTCGAAAGACTCACACAAATGACCGTTGTAACCAAGCATACGTCACGCTTGACAACTTGCGTACGTCATCATTCTTACTAGGTTACAACCTGCGTTCAATGGGAGCGCCCTGTGGTACCCGAACAAAGAAGATATAATTGTTGTTTACGCACACCAGAGCAGCTCCTAACAGCAACATAAACTTCTCAACAGAACTGCGCCGAATAGCAAGGAAAATAAATTGTGGACAGACATGATCGCTTGCGCTATTTAGAGCGGCAGTTTGAAGAAGAATAATAAGAAAAATTAGACAAGAGTATTTTTTACAAATCTACAATCTCGTAGAACAGCAGTAGACAACGCAGAAGCTTTGCGGATCTACTTAAGAGAACTGTTTACAGATTTATGTCGATAAAATCACGCGTTCTTTCATGTTTCAGATTAATTGGGGATTTACAATAATTGCAGACTGTATGTATCTTTTATCTGTGCCTGACAATCTGCTTCATACATTTCTATCGAAATAGCGTTGGAAAATATACACGAAATGATATGTTACATATAGCTAATGTTACTTCAAAGAGAAGATTGCTATCTCACCTTATGCAGTTTATGAATAGAGTGGATGTTAGAAAGGTATCTCATTAGTTTTCACTGGGAACACGGAAAAAGTGCCATTCATGCTGGGGATACCGTGCTTGTAAATGCCAGTAGGAAAGTGCTTAAAAATTGTTCCCCTTTAGTCCGTCACCTAGGGATCTACCAAATCATACCCACGGATCCAGAAGTGGATCTACTATGAAGCTTGATCTTCAGGGCCACCAAGTCTAGTTTTCTCTATTATACATTTCTTTCCCATTCCCCAACACTTTTTTTAAAATAAAAGGGGGTCTCTTCAGGAGTTCACGTTTCAGGGCCTCCAACATGTAAATCTGCCACAGCTGGGATCTAGCGATAGATCGCGGTAAGACCGGTTACCGACCCTCTCTCTGATCCCGAAAATCGAAATTCATTACAACTGTATTGAAGATTCTACAGTCGTTGCCTGTCCGTAAGTCGCATAATTATTTATAATCGGTGGTCATTACTGTCTTGATCTGCCTATATTGCGCGCTTCCGTAGAAATAGACACACGTTCCCCGATCTTATCTCTCTATATCATACTTTTATCCCTTCTGTGGAGATGAGGGCGTGTTTTGAGCGAGACTGAATAGAGGAATGTCTGTTTAACTATCCGTCTGTCTGTCTGACTGTCTGTCTGTCTTTGTGTTTGTCTGATTACATATCTATCTATCTATCTATCTATCTATCTATCTATCTATCTATCTATCTATCTATCTATCTATCTATCTATCTATCTATCTATCTATCTATCTATCTATCTGCCTGTCTGCCTGTCTGTCCCTTCGCTTGTCAGTACGTCCGTTCACTTGTCCGTCCACCAATCCATCCATCCGTCCATCTCTCTACTAGTATATGGGCCTGTTTGATTGTCTGTATTTCTATCTGTATTTCTTTCTATCTGTATTTCTATCTGTATTTCTTTCTATCTGTATTTCTATCTGTATTTCTTTCTATCTGTATTTCTATCTGTATTTCATGTACTCGTAGTTCGTATTCTAGGTAAAACAAGAACTACAAGAAGCGAAGCAAATAAACAGCATAAATCATGAATATAGATTGAACGTATAATTGGATATAATATATAATATCAGACAGTCAGACACATGAACATCCATTCGCTTTGTGCCTCTCTCTCTCTCTCTCTCTCTCTCTCTCTCTCTCTCTCTCTCTCTCTCTCTCTCTCTCTCTCTCTCTCTCTCTCTCTCTCTCTCTCTCTCTCTCTCTCTCTCTCTCTCTCTCTCTTTCTCCTCGCTCTGTGTCTTTCTCCTGTATCTCTGTGTCTTTCTCCTGTCTCTCTGTCTGTGTCTTTCTCCTCTCTCTCTGTCTGTGTCTTTCTCCTCTCTCTCTCTCTCTGTCTGTGTCTTTCTCCTGTCTCTCTCTGTCTGTGTCTTTCTCCTCTCTCTCTCTCTGTCTGTGTCTTTCTCCTGTCTCTTTCTGTCTGTGTCTTTCTCCTGTCTCTCTCTGTCTGTGTCTTTCTCCTCTCTCTCTTGTCTGTGTTTTTCTCCTGTCTCTCTGTCTGTGTCTTTCTCCTCTCTCTCTCTCTCTCTCTCTCTCTCTCTCTCTGTCTTTCTACTCTCTTTCTCTGTCTTTCTCCTCTCTCTCTCTCTCTCTCTCTCTGTCTTTCTCCTCTCTCTCTCTCTCTCTCTGTCTTTCTCCTCTCTCTCTCTTTCTGTCTTCCTCCTCTCTCTCTCTGTGTCTTTCTCCTCTATTTCTTTTCCTTATCATTTAGCTATCCGTCACTTTTCTTCAAGAGAGCAAATTTACCTTTGATATGAGAGCAGGCGGCGTCTCTGTGACGCCAGCAATACTTAACTGGTCTTAACCAAACATTTGAAAGTGTCCGACTGTTTGTGTTTGTACATATCTTTTGTTGGCCACACTGTTCTGTTTGTTGGAGAAGGTTTGAACTTGTAACCAGGTTTCGTCCTTACGGTTCTGTTAAATTATATACAAGGTCAAGGTAGTCTAATAGCAGATCCTGCCGTTCGGGAGTGACGTGTTAGAGACGTAACTATATCAGGCCTTAGCTTTATCATGTGAGCCGCGGTAACGCGGTGGTTAGTGCACTGGCTTCCCAGCTCGGCGGTCCATGGTTCGATTTGCATTTGAGGTGGGATTTTATAGACCGCAATGGGTTCCGGAGCCGACCCAGCCTCATGAATTGGGTACCAGAGCAACTCTGGGAAGGTTAAATGCGGCCGGCGTGATGCTGACCACATCACTCCTAGTGCTCCGGATGGTCAAGAAAATATGGGCCTAACACTACATTACCAATATGCCTCAATGGGCATGTAACGGGATCCTTTATCAGCTGGTGTGACCACTTCCGTTCCTCATTGCCTTTGCCGTCCCTAACTCAAGTCAGATACCCATTTTCAGATGGAGCATGACACTATAACACCCGTGTGTTACCGGGGCCCGAAAGGGGAGCAAAGAATAGTAACACTGTCCCCTGCCAAGCATGTCGTAGAAAGCGACTAAGGAGGGTTGGGCATGGGGCCGGTTACCCCATCCTGTAAAAAATTTAAACCACAAAAAACTTCAACAAATATGGACAAGTCAAATAAAGAAAATAAAACACAGCCATCCAAGACAGGGGAAGGTCCTCTCGTGGGGAGGTGTATGATGCAACACAGAGAAAGCCGAAAGGAGTCTGTGTTGCTGACTAACCTTCTTTCTTCTAGGAGAACTTCCAGATTTGGCACCTGGAATGTTCGGACATTAAACGAACAAGGGAAAGTGGCACAAGTAGCAGCAGAAATGAGGGAATACAAAATCGAGGTTCTGGGAATGTGTGAAACAAAGTGGAAGGGGGTAGACAGGAAGAAACTCATCACAGGTGAATTGGTGCTGTCCTCAGGACATGAAGACGAAAGTTCACACCACAGTGAAGGGGTAGCTCTTATGTTATCTAAAGAAGCACAGAAAGCACTCATTGAATGGGAAGCTGTTGGACCCAGAATAATAACAGCTACTTTCAAAACAGCTAAAAAGAAAATTCATGTAAATGTCATCCAATGTTATGCACCAACTAATGACAAAGAAGAGTCTGTGAAAGAAGCATTTTATACTAAAACTACAGGAAATTATCGATAAAGTAAAAAGAAGAGACATCACAATTTTGATGGGTGACATGAATGCAAAGATAGGTATAGTCAACACCGGATTTAAAGAAGTCATGGGAAAACATGGGCTAGGAGTAATGAATGAAAATGGAGAACTATTCGCAAACTTCTGTGCTTCAAATCAACTGGCTATAGGAGGAAGCATGTTTCCACATAAGAGAATACACAAGGCAACATGGATATCACCAGACCATAGAACAGAAAATCAGATTGATCATATATGCATAAACAAGAAGTTTAGATCATCATTGCAGGATGTAAAGGTATATAGAGGAGCAGATGTGGCATCAGATCACCATCTTCTGATAGCCAAAGTAAAAATGAAACTCAAGAGATATGCAACAATGCAAAATTATAGACAACAGTATAATGTAGGACAGCTAAGAAATCAAGAAACAAGAGACAAATTTGCGGTCACAGTATCCAACAAATTCCAAGTGCTCCAACAGCTGGAAGATGTAGAGAATACAGAAGACTATTGGCAGCAGGTCAAAACTGTATGGAAGGAGACATGTGAAGAAATACTGGGGAAAAGGGAAAGACAACAAAAAGCATGGATAACAACAGAAACCATCAATAAGATAAAAGACAGAAAAAACAAGAAAGCAGAGTTAAACACAAGCAAAACCAGAAGTTCCAAAGCCAAGGCTCAAGAAGTGTACACAGAAGCAAACAAAGAAGTAAAACGAAGTATCAAAAGAGACAAGAGGAAGTATATTGAGGAGTTGGCAAGAGAGGCAGAAGATGCTGCAGCCAAAGGAAATATGAGAGAACTGTATAGCAGCACAAAGAAGCTAACAGGGAAATACAAGCAAACAAGTTGCCTCATAAAAGACAAGAATGGGAAACTGCTCAGCAATATACAAGAGCAAATGAAGAGGTGGACAGAATATTTTGGGGACCTTCTCAATAGACCAGCTCCACAAAACCCGCCGGACATCCAGCCAGCAGAAGAAGAGCTACAAATTAACGGTGAAAGACCAACGAAGGAAGAAATAAAGAAAGCCATAAAGCTTCTAAGAGATGGAAAAGCATCTGGACCTGATGGCATTCCAGCAGAGGCCATCAAAGCAGATATCGACACGGCTACAGAGATGTTATATAAATTACTTGGTAAAGTCTGGAAAAAGGAAGAGATACCAGCAGAATGGAAGGAAGGATATCTGGTTAAGTTGCCTAAGAAGGGAAATTTACAAGAGTGCACAAATTATAGAGGAATAATGTTACTATCAGTGCCAGGAAAAGTATTAAACAGGATTATCCTTGAGAGATTAAAAGAGTCCATAGACAAGAAACTGAGAGATGAACAAGCAGGTTTTCGACAAAACAGATCATGTACAGACCAGATAGCCACTTTGAGAATAATAGTTGAACAAAGTCTGGAATGGAATTCACCACTATACATCGGATTTGTGGACTACGAAAAGGCATTTGACAGTGTAGACAGGGAATCACTTTGGAAATTGTTGAGGCATTATGGAGTTCCCCTGAAGATCATTAATTTAATAAAGAAAACATATGAAGACATGACATGCAGAGTTCTTCACGAAGGACAGCTTACAGAACCGTTTGGGATAAGAACAGGAGTGCGACAGGGATGCCTCTTGTCTCCATTTCTTTTCTTGCTGGCAATAGATTGGGTTATGAGATCATCGGCAACACACAACAGAAATGGAATCCAGTGGACTCTGACTAAGCAGTTGGATGATCTGGATTTTGCCGATGACTTGGCTCTTCTGTCCCATAGCCGTAATCAGATGCAGGACAAATTGAAAACACTCGATGAGAGGTCACAGCAATTGGGTCTGAAAATACACAGGGAAAAGACAAAAATAATGCGAATAAATGCAGGTAATGATAACAGGGTTGAACTTGAAGAAACACCAATACAAGATGTAGAATCATACACATATCTTGGCAGTAATATAGACAAAGTTGGAGGGACAGACAGCGATATCAAAATAAGAATACAAAAGGCAAGAGGAGCTTTCATTGCATTGGGAAATATATGGAGATCAAGAGAAATAGGATCCAACACGAAAATAAGAATCTTCAACTCAAATGTGAAGTCAGTCCTATTGTATGGCTCAGAGACATGGAGAACAACAAAGACAACAACCAAAAAGCTGCAGACTTTCATAAATGGGTGCTTGCGTAGAATAGAGGGATTAAAATGGTATGACAAGGTTACCAACGTGGAACTGATGACAAGAACTAGACAAGTGCCAGTGGAACAAGAAATGAGAAGAAGACGATGGCGATGGATAGGACACACACTGAGGAAACCTGTTGATAGCATTACAAGACAGTCCTTGTTCTGGAACCCCCAGGGCAAGAGAGGCAGAGGAAGACCAAGAAGTACATGGAGAAGAGAGTTGGAAACAGAGGTGAAAATGATGAGGAGAACATGGAAAGAACTTGAGATGATGGCACGTGACAGGAGGACTTGGCATGTGTTTGTTGAAGGCCTATGCTCCTTTGGGAGTGGAGGGTTATGATGACACTATAAGGTTTTGAACTCGGTAACTTTGCCCCGAGAAGAAAGCGTTGTAACCACTCAGCCATTCGACACTGGTTAAATAATACACTTGGCTTTGAAGTTTTCTTCATTACCAGATCAACAGGGCAGAGGGTACAAGAGTTGAATATTTTTAGAACTATTGTTCACAGAGTCTGTACAACAAAACAAATGTAGAAATAATTTGTATATATACATCTTACCGAAGATTTTACGACGCTCAACAGGAAGAGAAAGAAATATATATATAGCGAAAAACAAGTTCCCTGGAATCAAGCATGGCAATTTCAGATGACACCTTCCTCCTCCGTGGTGCTAGCGAACGCATCCGATAAAAGTAATTGCTACAGAAACTACCACGATAAGAGCACGTGAGTTGGTTTGGTACAGGCTACATTGTAAGGAGGCCACGTCAGCGGTGGTCCAGCGTTCTTTCATCATCATCATGTGATTTTTCTTTGCGCTCCTTACGGAGCATAAAGTTACTTCTGTAGGAAGCCTGTACCAAGCATTCGCCTGCTCGTGCAGCTGTGGTTTCTGTGGAAGTTTGTTGTACATGATGAGGTTGTCATCCTCATGCTGTTCTACATGATGAGGTTGCCATCCTCATGCTGTTCTACATGATGAGGTTGTCATCCTCATGCTGTTCTACATGATGAGGTTGTCATCCTCATGCTGTTCTACATGATGAGGTTGCCATCCTCATGCTGTTCTACATGATGAGGTTGTCATCCTCATGCTGTTCTACATGATGAGGTTGTCATCCTCATGCTGTTCTACATGATGAGGTTGCCATCCTCATGCTGTTCTACATGATGAGGTTGCCAACCTCATGCTGTTCTACATGATGAGGTTGTCATCTCATGCACATACATGATGAGGTTGCCATCCCTCATGCTGTTCTTACATGATGAGGTTCCATCCTCATGCTGTTCTACCTCATGATGAGGTTGCCATCCTCATGCTGTTCTACATGATGAGGTTGCCAACCTCATGCTGTTCTACATGATGAGGTTTGCCGGGT